>JAVIWB010006369.1:0-92471 GCA_031893035.1 Dermolepida albohirtum
GTTTACATCTGATAAAAAACGTGTATAATTATCGAGAACTAGACACGTATGAAAGCATGCACATCTTAAAGAATTTAAACCATGTGGTGAACAATAATGAAACTGGCCCCGTACAATCGACCCTTTTTTCCCTACTTAATGTCAGAGGACGAACAATATAATAAATTACAGGCAGGCACTTGACTGTCTTGACCGTAATTCCCTTTTTCAATGTAGTGCATGTTAGTTTAAGTAAGAATAATTTTTAAAAATCTTGTGAAACAAACACAGTGTACATCTTGGTTTTGAACGGTGTGGATCGCGTACGGAGTTTGATTTTCGTGCGGTTGTTTTTCGCCGTGTTTTACCAGGTGCGACGCTTTGAAATTATCTGCTGATGATGACAACTTGGTTGTCGAAATGCGTATACAGAATTTACAAAAGTTAATGTGGAAAGGGGTTATATATCAACCTTATTGATCAAGTCAATCAACCACAGGCTCCATCAAATTCAACTGTAATCCATAGTCTCACCTGAGTCGAATGTTACACTAGAAAAGTTTTGAAGTGAGTTTTGAAGAGAACTAAATCTAAAGGTGTAAGGTGCGGTGAAAATGATGGGTGTGTAGGTGTTATCAGTGTAAGATCCCATAACTTTTGATGGGCAATCAAACTTATTTGTAGTCTCGCGTTATTGTGATGATAGACAATTCTTTTACGATTAATGAGCTCTGAACCTTTCTGGATGATGAATTCATTCAAACTGTCTAATATCCGCCAGTATACACTTTAAAATTGTTTCATTCCTTGGTAAGGCACTGAAAATAAAATATCCCTCTGATGAAAGTTTGTTTTTGGTGACGTTTGAGAAAAATCAATTGCAAAAAATCCACTTCTCATTACCAAATAACAGTCATTTCAAAAAAAAGCTAAAATGGATTTCATTTAGTCATGAGAAACCCAAATATCGTGCTTACCGACGTGTCCTAGTTTTTTTATGTGGTTGTAAACGCTTGTATAATCGATATTTTAACTTTCTGAAATCTTATATCTTATGTCATGTGTCGAAGGGTTTGATTTGATCGATTTCTTTATTTTGTCGTCATCAATCTCATTCGGTTTACCTGACCGAAGAACGTCGTCAAGTTAACTTGACGAGCGTTCTTTTCTTTACGCAAGTGAACGAATGACAAAGGTGCCGAAAATAAATGCGTTGGTCTTCTATTTTCGACTTTTTCAAGTACTCGATCAAATCACCCAATTTTTCCAAAATGAAATTGAAATAGTCAAGTGGCATAGCGTGAATATAGATGTGACTCAGTTGCAAAAATGAACTAGCGCCATATGTTACGAGAAATATGTGAAGAGTTTCCCGACAACTCTCAATTTCTCAAACTTTTATAAATATGAATTCTGATAACCTCTCTTTACATACTTTCACATATTGCCACATAGTACTACTACATACTAAAATTATTGATAATATTTATTATGACTGACACAAGAACTATATAAGAGTCAAATTTCAAAGCTACGTATTTTAACGAAGATCAATTTAAGTTCATGTAAAGTACTTGAAGGTTGTTACTAGGAATAAATTGTTCGCTGAGACGTCAGGATTGAATAATCTACTATTGTAGCGGTTGTATGTGGACGAGAATTATCATTTTACAGTATAACTCTTACTTTAAGCTGATTATCACGGCTCTTTTAAAAAACTTCTAATAAGCATACAAAATTCTCCTTACCATAATTATCACAAACTATATTTCCATACTTTTATACTGGAACAGATTTATTTTAGTAAACTCAACATTTCACTTGCCTTTCTTTCGTTTACTGCTACAATGTGTTAAATCAGATAAAAATATTTTGCAGAAATCTATCTATCAACTTAACTAAAACCCAACGAGTATATTGCTAATAAAAACAACTTACTATTAAACACCTTCCTCAATTGAAAAGTAGACTTTACGAGCTGTTCGTTTTTTGTTTATTTTGGGTATAATTTTGAAGAAGCATCCATGTTAACGCGGGAAACTCAGTAATCTCCACTTTATATAGTTCCTAACACTCTTTTATCTTGCTATAACCAAAAACTCTAATACTATTCATCTTTGATTGGAATATTGTCTAATATTTTTTCTACACACCCAGGATACGTTTGTACCTACTATCTTATTTTGGGGTTTTCCAATGTTTAAATAATTCAATTTCATTTTTTTGATGCGTATATATACATAAATTTTACAAATATTCTACCTGGCTCAAGAGATATAGGCAAAAAAGGTCCCGGGCATGGGATAGGCAATTGCTGTTTTTAATATTACTGACGAATACAGAACAAAATTTATATGTACATATATATACATATATTACAAATGTTCTAGTTTTTGTTTCATGCAAATCTTCTACCTGGCTCAAGAGATATAAGCAAAAAATATTTTTGTTCGTTAAATGTGTAGACTAACATGAAACAAGGATTTCAACGTTTAAAGCGTTGGTATTCTACTTGCGTACAGGCAACTGTTATGTGAGTGCCAAATTTAAGTGGAAAATTGTTTTTGCATATGCTGTTATTTCAGATGCTGGTTATTTATATTTTTATTATTATTTTGGTGCTCAAAAGTATAAGACATGGAAATATAAAACTTAATAGTTAACAAGAAAAAATTTGCAATTCGAAAATGGCTTCAAGAAGAAATAATTTTCTATCATCAGCACAATACAGAAGGTAAGCTATAATATAATCAAAAATTTAAGCCTATACAAAACTTTTTTCTTTTGCAGACTAACTAACGAACAGCGAGAGTCATATTTACAGTCTCTATTTGATGAAGTCTGTGATGATGATGATGTTACCTATGCATCTGAGTCGGAAAATGAACAAGACATTCAGTTGAATGAAGTTCCACAATCTGATGTTGAAGACGATCTCGAAATTGAGAAATGTGAAGAAGCAGATTTAGCTTACATTGTCGACTCTGATGATGAAGAGCATGAAGTGGATGATGAAGATATACCACTTTCTGTAAGCAGTGAAAAATTTATAACACGTGATGGCACTGAGTGGAAGAAACAACCAAACATTCATCGTCAAGTTCTTCGCCAGAGTATTGTAAGAGAACGGTGCGGTCCATCTAGGAGCACCGAAATGATGTCAATAGAAAATACATTCAAATGTTTTATGAGCTTGGAAATGGCGGATATAATTACGCGTCACACAAACAAAAAAGCAAAAGCAGCGTATAATGCTTACAACACAAGGCACCCCGATGCAATTCCTAAGTCATGGAAGCCACTGAATGTAGCAGAGTTGTATGCATTTTTCGGCATACTTATTATGACAGGCGCAAACCAAAGCAATTCAGAAAGTGTACGAGATTTGTGGAATGTCAAAAGTTATCCTCTATATCGCGCCACGATGGGAGTCAACCGTTTTTGTTCAATATTGCGATTTATAAGGTTTGACGACGCAAATACCAGAGCTGCACGCGCACAAACAGATAAAGCAGCACCGATCACTGAGTTGTGGCTAATAATGAATGCCAATCTTCATGCACACTACAAGCCCAGTGAAAACTTAACAATTGATGAACAATTATTTCCTATTCCGTGGACGCACACGGTTTACACAATATATATCATCAAAACCTGCTAAATATGGTATCAAAGTTTGGTGGATTTGCGACGCCAAAAATGCATATCCAATGCACGGTCAAATTTATACTGGCCAAGCAGAGTCCGGAAGGGAAACGAACCAAGGGGAACGAGTTGTGAAAGATTTGGCTAGCAGATTCAAAGGAAGTGGAAGAAATATTACAATGGACAATTTTTTCACGACGTTGCCAGTTGCAGAACTTCTTCTCACCTGGAACCTAACAATCGTAGGAACTTTGCGCAAAAACAAAAAATATGTTCCTGCGGAAATGAAGGCGCACAAGGACAGGCCAATTGGTTCATCATTATTCGGCTTCAGAAAAAATATGACGATGTGCTCTTACGTTCCACGAAAAAATAAATCAGTGACGCTTCTTTTGTCAGTGTACTATGGCGGCGATATAGCTGAGGGTGGGAAGACTGAAATCATTGAATTTTATAATATGACCAAGGGTGGCGTTGATAAAATGGACCAAATGTTGAGCGAATATCCTACACAACGACAGACGAAGCGTTGGCCATTGTCATTATTTTTCAACATGTTGGACATAACGGCTCTTGCAGCGTATATAGTATATCAAATGAACAACCCCATGCTGCCTGCTAAATCAAACAGTCGTAAACAGTTCCTTCGCAGCTTGGCTGAAGCATTATGTGTGCCAATTATTGAAGAACGTGCACTAAATTGGCAAGTCACACGAAATTTCTCGACTAAAATAGCGATTGAGTCGTATTTCAACCGACCGCTGGAATCAATTTTGAACGCAGAACCATCAACATCTGCCGCAGCCCGCACGCCCAAACCTATCAGTGGTTCCTGCTATTTATGTTATGCCCAAGAAGCAAAACGGCGTAAAAAAACCCGAAAGGTGTGCGGCAAATGTAAGAAGCCAATGTGTCTTGACCATTCAATCACTAATACCGACTGCATAATATGCAACAATAATTCACATTTATAATATATAATTTAGTACTTTTCATTTTTAAAATAAAATAATATAATTTAAACATACTTTAAAATTGTTTGACATAAACTGGTGTGGTACAAACGTATCCCGGGCGTGTGTTTACGTAGGTGTTGACTTTGGAAGCTCGTAGCTTCTAAGCCACCGATCCAAATTGGATCAAATAACCTTTAAACAATTAAAAATCTTTTATATTTCCTAGATCCAAAACCTCTGTGCCCTAGCTTTATTCGTTTCTGAGTTAGAGCACTGCAAACTTGCAAGTGGATACATTTGTACCCGGGTGTGCGTTCTAGGGTTAAGTTATATTTTTACATACTAAAAAAATACCTCGTTTTAATGCAACAAAATTGTCACGATTTAAATGTTTCAATGAAAGTACTTCCGAATATAAATGATATTATTTAATGTAAATGATTACTAATATTTTGTATTATAATGTATCTAAAACATACGTACATTATAGTACAATATTTATTTATATACAGGGTGTCTATAAAAGAACTCCGGGTTTTAAAAAATTAATATTTTTTAAACTATAAAAGATAGCAAAATTTGATCAATTCCTTTGAAACAAGCAGCTCAAAGAGTTTTACTCATACCAATTGGGAATGTTTCTCTCAACAGTTGGCAGCGCTGCGGAGCGTTGACATTGAAATGACGTAGTGGCTGCGGCAGGCAGTCAGTGTCGTCTGGACTGCCGCGCTATGGCGACGCCTCAACAAAAGGCTCAATGTGTTATTTGGCTCATAGAAACTAATTCTGTTGTTACTGTACAAAGAAACTTTCGACGTAGCTATGGTGTTGACCCGCCTACAGACAAAACAATTCGTCAGTGGTTATGTGCGTTCAAGGAAACAGGAAGTGTTTTGAAGCAAAAGTCGCCGGGTAGGCCGCGTGTGTCTCAAGAGAATGTGGACAGAATCCGAGCTTCATGCACTCGAAGCCCTAAGAAATCGTTAACAAGACGCAGTCTGGACTTGGGGTTACCAAGATCAACAGTCCATAAGGTAATTCGTAAAAGACTTCGTTTAACTGCCTACAAGATACAACTTTTACACCATATCAAACCGGCAGACAAGGTTAAGAGATTCGAATTTTCTGTTTCCATGCTGGATAAAATTGATGAAGATAATGATTTTTTAAAAAGTGTGGTTTTTAGTGATGAAGCTACTTTTCATGTGAACGGAACTGTAAACAGGCATAATTGCAGAATTTGGGGTTCAGAGCCGCCCCATGAGTTTATTGAGGACGAACGTGACACGCCCAAAGTGAATGTTTGGTGTGCTCTTATGCGTGACAGAGTCATAGGTCCCTTCATTTTTGTCGAAAGGAATATCAATGGTGATGTCTATTGTGACATGTTAGAGGAGTATGTTTATCCTCAGTTGGATGACATTGAGGCGGAGAAAGGTTTAGTTTACTTCCAACAAGATGGGGCGCCGCCACACTTCAGTTTGCGTGTGCGTGAGTCACTGGACGCTCGTTTCGGCAACAGGTGGATTGGAAGGGAAGGACCTATTCCATGGCCACCAAGGAGCCCTGATATGACTCCGTTGGACTTTTTCTTCTGGGGGCATATCAAGAATCTTGTGTATGCGGAGAAAATTCGAAATGTTCGCCATCTCAGGGAACGAATAGAGAATTGCGTGGCGTCCGTTCCCCCAGACATGCTCGCCAGGACATGGGAAGAGGTAGAATACCGTTTCGACGTGTGCCGTGCCACTCACGGAGCTCACATTGAACTTCACTAAGTTGTTAAAAAATCTTGAAAATGTAAGCTTTCTAATCATGTATAAAACATGTATGTACGTTTTTTACTTTATTAAAATATTTTGTCTTAAAACCCCGGAGTTCTTTTATAGACACCCTGTATATATAATCAAAGCCCTAGTATTACCGTAAGGTGTTAAGGCGTAAAATAACCACTAACTAATAATCCTACAAATTATATACAAATTTAGTCCATTCTCGTTTGTTCCTCGCTGTCCTTTGTGCAGCTTGCCAATTTAGCCCGCGTTCTGCCAGGGTATCCGTAACTGCGCTTATTTAATAAATTTATAATTTGCCTTTACATACGTCGAAGCAACAATCTAAAATGTAAGCAAATCTTACCAAAATCTTTTATTTCGAAACATTGAAGTTGCTAAAAATAACAAACACATTAGAAAATTAGACCAAGAGGTATTCGCTAATATATTATTTAACCCATTGTACAAGTTAGAAAAATTTTATTCTGTTTATTTGAGGCTGTAACAGATTACAGTTGCTATGACCGCATGTTAAGTGACCGGAATCGATTTCCTGTCCTTTTATGAACTCGTAGCTCTTCCTGACAAAGCAAGCACACACGGATACAAAAATTTCAAGCAAGATAGGAGCATTATATTGTCTAAAACAATTTAACACTTTTTCAGATGCAAAATATTTTTATGTAAGAGCTTTGAAATGTGAATGCCCTCGTTGCTTGTACATAATGTTTAAAACGAATAATACTCCAAGGAGTTATTGAACGCATTATAAACAGGGAAAGAGGGGACGCAATTACACGTAAGGCTTGCTTAACAGAAGAAAGGTAGTTGATTGTTGGGGTCATTATTCCATCACACTAAAGAATAAGTAAAACACTTTGTCTAAATTTCAAAATTATATATTTGCAGAAGAAAGATATTTCGGGTTTTGTAGAATTTCCGGTAATATCAAAAAACGATATTCGGTTTTTAAAATATAAATAAATTCATCGCCATCAGTAAATATTTTATTATTGTTAGTTAGATAATAGTTCATACTTGTTTTAAACAAAATACAATCTTTGTTTTTTTTGTTTGACTTTATGAAGAGTTTTTCGGAAAAAAATTTTTCTATTTTTCTACACAATCACCCTCCAAATTTGAACATTTTGTTAAACAATGCCTAAAAGGACTTTTCCTTACATTATTTTTTTCTTTATTTCTTTATTTAAATGACACAGCAAGATTGCATAATATCGTCCACTTATCATTTTACCCATCTTTAAAACTGTTACACCACATGACTCTCAGAAACAGTGGCTATCGCCTTTCCAGTTGATGGAACGGTTTTTGCATTTGAGAAAAATTTCCGAGTGCACCCTATTATTTCAACCATTTTTTAGTTAGGCTGTTTTTAATGTATTCAGATTTGATTTACAGTTATAGTTACCTCCTTCGTTCTAGTTCTATAAGGCGATTGAATTATTACTTCTTAATTAATTTAATAATGATAAAAATTATATTTGTAGGTAGTGATGTAAATAAGAAAAGAAGTTAAAGGTTAATAATTAATAATACTTTGATTTATGATGATGTATCAAATAGTCCAGGACGTGTGCCAAGCTGAAAAAAAGATTATTAACGGCAATAAAACAACAGGAAATCTTACTTACTAATTTAAATAAAACGAATTCTATAAGTTTGAATATATTAAATAAAATAATTAATAAGTTAGAGCAATAGATAAAAGCAATATATAAGCAATTGCAAATGCTGTAGTAGAATGGTTAGAATAATAAAGCTGTGGAATAAAATATACAAGGATTGGAATAAAAGTAGATATCGAAAGGTATTTGATGTAATTACACGTGTATGTTGTCCTTAATAAGGATGTTTATATATATATTTCAGAATCGTGAAATAAATACGTGGAACAAATATGGGTTTCAGTAAAACTTCACTCACAGAATAAGCACGTGTTTTACCATTGAAAAATGTGTGTATTAGCATCGATTGCTGCACAAAGAATAAGTAACTGTTAATCTGGTACGTAGATTTCCGCGGTCGTGGTCCGTACTATCTGCTTCTGGGTTTCCGGGCCGGAACCGTGTCACTGGTATAACTGCCGACGTTTTGTACCCACTCGCATGGGACATCATCAGGGCTCAACTACTGCTTCTGTCTGTCGCACCGAAACTGAATGACAAAGGTGACGAAAATGAATGCGACAAAACTGTACCCAAACAAAATTGTACCTCAAGTTTCGGTGCGACAGAGAGTGGCAGTAATTGAACCCTGAAGATGTCCCATATGAGTGGGTACGCAACGTCGGCAGTTATATCAGTGACGCGGTTCCAGCCCGGAAGAAACTGTTTCTTTAAAGGTTGGGTCTTATTAAGAAATCGGTGGGGCGAAGGGCAAGTGGTCATATTTGAAATTAACCAATGGGAGAAGAGGGTAGGTATACCAAAAATTAAAATTAATTTAAATGCGCAATATATTGCGTATAATTACCACTATATAAGTAGGTTAGTTGCGCGGAATAATAAATGTGTATTATGCATGAAAAAGAATTAAAGTTTGAATTTCCTATTGTAATTAGAAATTAGATAAAATAGAAATAATATTAATTGTAATATTAAAAGACTATTCTAATCTATATTGTTCCTGGAAGTTTTATATCGATACTGACAAACAAAGATTTATCCTTGAAATATTTGTTCACTCACAAACGATGTCTTAATAATAATAATAGTAATTCTTATGTTTAAGATCGAATTATATTTAAATTAAATAAATAATTTAAAAACATGATAAAAATTGTTATATATGTAAAGTGTACAAATTTATGTGAGTTACGTCGAAATAACCTCAAGTTGTTTTTACAATAGTATACTCGTTCACGACTTTGTTCGCTTGTGAGTAAACGTAGCACTCATCCCATCTTACCCCGGGAAAGGCAATATCAATATGAAGGTGATAGCGTAATGGTATGGGCTGAGATAGGTACTGGAAGGAACATCGAGTTTTATTTTTTAGAAAACGGAACTCTCATTGTCTAGAGATATCTGAATAACACTCTGTGGCCCATTGTTCTTCTGTATGCAGCAGTGATGGAAGAAGAGTTCATTTTATGGGGACAGTGCCCTTTCCCATCAAGTAGACATTGCAAACAATTAGATTGGTGAAATTGGTATAGAGAGAATGGTGTGGTCAGTCAATTTCCTGGATGACAATCCAATAGTGCACTTCTGGAACGTTGTGAGAAGACATTATGCTGCACGAAATATGTTCGCGGCAACGCTTCAAACATTACAAACTGATATCACAAAAGAATGAAATGTGATTCTACAAGAAATGTTCAATATGCTAATGCTCTCCATATTATTAAGATACTACCCGGTTTTAGGCATTCGAGAAAATAATACACAAGGTTAATCTCTATTATTTTCTAAGAATTATTGCAATAGAACTCGTAAAATTGATAATTTTCTTATTTTTCAAATTATATGCTGTTTTTCTTATACATACTATTGATTTTTTTATATTCTCTTAAGATCACATTAAAACTAGTCCAAATAAGTTAAAATATCAGATACTAGTTCACAAATATACTGAAACCCGAAAGCGATGTTAAAAAATTTTGTTAACGTGTATTATAATGTTCATGAAATATTGGTTAATCATTTCAGCAGTGCGTACTGCAGACACGAATAATATACCACCTAGATCCTTCTTGGGTCATTACTGTTCAAGCGGCCCCCGTATGTAGAAACAGAAGTCAAAAAGGGACCACACCAAAGTATGGATGCAAATCATTTTTAAATTAAAGTAAACTGATATTAGCATTTACTGTGAATTTTAAAAATTCATCAACATCCAGGTTCTTCGAACAAGATTTAAGAATTATCTCCACAGTCCTAACTAGAAGGTTTAATTATTGCCATGTCCCAAAAAGTTCGATGGACGAAATGAAAGAACAAAAATGTACGACGAAGTTTTGTGTTTGTCAGGGAAAATCTGGAAACTTTTTCCATAATTGAATTCATTATCGAGGCATCATCTATGGCAAGATCTGCTTATTTTTGGTGAAATGAAAAGTTTAAAGATGGACGAAGAAGCTGCGCTTTGCGAGGTGATCCAGGAGTTTCAACTAGGTTTGGCTGAGGAAACTATAAACACTGTATTAGTTATTCTAACGGAACTACATTTAACTAATTTCACAACTATATAATGCCCTTGAAATATCTCTTAGAGTGCTTGCACATACATTAAGTAAATAGTATATATATATAGCTTGTATTGTTTTGTGTGAGTGTAAAATTGTGCTCGACGTAGGTTTCCAAATGTTATGTAAATAAGTTTTTATGTATTTGTAAAATTGTGCTTTAAATTTATGTATATAAATTAAATCATTCCAGCTCCACGTTAGAACGTAAAATTCTATACAGTAGATTTTGTTTAGTTCAGTAAATTTCAGTTAAACTATTCAACTGTGATAAAATTATTATAGTATTGTGTGTTAAAATCGAGAATATTTTTATTATATATATAAAACACATGGATCAATAAGTCCCGAGACTAACCCATAGATGGCGCTCGTAGTAAACCAGTAACCACGTCTTTCTAGAGTACTAACCTTTGCTTGAAACCTGTCAAAATTTTAAGTCGATCGGACCAGAAACAGCTGAGTTATCGAGGTTGGAGTAAAGTCGTTTTGTAGTTTGTTTAAACAATGGAAAAAACCGAGTTTCGTGTTCTGATAAAACATTGTTTTTTAATGGGTAAAAACACCACGCAAGCAAAACAATGGATTGAAAAATGTTACCCGGACTCTTGTCCATCAAAAGCAACGATTTGTCGGTGGGAAATCGCAGGAAATCGCAAAAAAACGACCGCACATGCAGAGAAAAAAAATCCTTTTTCACCAAGACAATGCACCCTGCCACAAGTCGATGAAAACAATGGCAAAATTGAACGAATTGGGTTTTGATCTGCTTCCCCACCCCCCATATTCGCCAGATTTAGCCCCCAGTGACTACTGGCTCTTTGCTGATCTTAAAAAAATGCTCCAGGGAAAAAGATTTGGCTCAAATGAGGAGGTCATCGCTGAAACTGAAGCTTATTTTGAAGCGAAAGATAAATTTTTTTATAAACATGGTATTGAAAAATTGGAAAAGCGTTGGAACCATTGTATCACCCTAAAAGGTGATTATGTGGATGAATAAACAAAAATTTTGCAAAAAAAGTGTTGTTTTCATTGTTAGTCTCGGGACTTATTGATCCATGAGTTATATATATTTTATATATATATATATATATATATATATATAAAATTATTAGTAAATAAAAAGTATAAAATAATACATATATCAGGTGCCTACTGTATTGTACTTGTAGACATTAAATTTACATTGTGGAAAAGAAAGCAAAAGCGAAGTTGTGGTTGTAGTTGAAGTCAGACACCCGTAAATCAAAACAAAGAAAGCAAAAATTGAAAACCGTCCTGGGATTAAAAGTCGAATCATTTAAGCTAGCAGAAGCATTGTTTTTTTTTGTTTCCAAAGTACTTATTTACTTTATCTATTACGTTTTTCTTTATCAATTTATTAAGGAACGAAAGGAAATAAATTATTAAATTTTGGCGCTTTCCGACGCGAGGGCGAAGCTTAAGTATAATATGTATATACATATATATATATATATATATATATATATATATATATATATATATGTATCATATAGTAGGCACTTGATGTATGTTATTTTTATACTTTTTATTTATTAATAATTTAATATATATACATATATAGAATTCACATATAAGGGAGCAGTAAGAAAGTAATTAAAAAGATAAGATGTTAATAGATAACATTATAAGTAAAATAGGACATATAAAGGAATATGATAACAAAGAGAATTCAAAGAAATATTATTTTTATATATTTTATATGAAAAGTAAAATTTATGACACAAAAACTGAGGTTACGTGGATGTCCATATTAGAAAATATTGAAATGAAACTTTGTATATTTTATAGATACAAACAAAATAGGAATTAAAATATTAATAGAATTCAATAATTTATAATTATTATAATTTGCTAACCATTCATTAGAGCAAGAAGAAAATATATTGTTTATTAACTAATTTTTTATTGGTCTATTTAAAATTTGATTTAGATCTTATAAATAAGATCGCCATGTAAACTTTAGGAATTTCAGTTTAATCAATTGTTCATTAGAAACGTATTGAATATCTAAAATAAAAGCAATTGAAATACGTAAACGTAAAGTCATGAAAAATAGATAGAAAGATATTTACAATGTTCATAAAAGTGATATGTATATATATATATATATATATATATATATATATATATATATATATATTAAATTATTAGTAAATAAAAAGTATAAAAATAACATACATCAAGTGCCTACTATATGATATTTGTGGACACTAGATTAATATTGTGGGAAAGAGAGCAAAAGCGTAGTTGTGATTGAAGCTGAAATTAGACATCTGTAAGTAAAAACAAAGAAAGCAGAAATTGTAAACCGTCCTTTAAATCGACGGAGTGAGAGATAATTAGGGTCAGAGTATAATAAAGGAATAGAAATAAGAAAAATTTTATGGCAATTCAAGATGTAATATTATAATAAAATAATATTGTTAAAAAGTATATGAAAAATACTTTAAAATGATAGGTCGTACTCAGTTATTAATAACAAAGTTGAGGAGTTGATTGATGTATAAGTAAAAGCAAGAGAATATCAGGAAATCAGGAATTAATTAAATATGCCATAAATAGAATTTTTAATAAATGTATATTTCGTAAGGTTTCTGCACGAATTGATAGAAATTTCTTGGAAATGCGGTATTAATTTTTTATGGTCAAACATATCAAAGAAAGAAGCTTTTCTGAAAATATTTGCTATGAGGTAGAAGTTTTATATTAAAGAAAATTTGGAATTTAAAATCAATACAGGAAACAAAATTGGAAACATCTTTCAATCTTCAAACTTTTTACTACATAAACTTCCATTTTACGTATCCAGAAGTGGTCAGTACTATTCGTGATTTAAGAAACACATCATAACGGGTGACGACCAAAGAATAATTTATTTCACATACATTACGGCAAAACAACAACAATAATATTTATAGATTTAACTAAAGCGTTCGGCAGTGTTAACCATTCAGCGTTACTTGACAAATTAGAAATAATGAGATTTCAGGATAGCAGCAGATACTGTGTAAAATCTTTTTTAGAAAAGAGAAACCAGTGTATTGTCTTGTAAGACAGGCACGAAAAAGGAATAAAATCGAAATTACAGGAGCAATAAGTAGGAGTCTCGAAGGGTTCTATATTGGGGGCCTTCGTTTCCCCTTCTTTATATGAACGACTTATCTGAAATTATTGATAGTATTGAGTGTTGATCACAGAAGACACATCGATGATAATGTGAACAAATGCGAAAGAAGAGAATTTCGTGATCAAACATAAAGAACATACATCTACGGATTCCAAAATAGTATCGTTCTTGAGATGGAAGATGGCCTGACTTGAAGTTATGAGTTGGAATAACTCTTTCATGTTAACGAAGAAACTGCGTTGGCAGTATATTATATTATTTCGCACCTACAGTACGACATCATTTTCTATGGAAAAGTTTATTAACTAGGATGGATATTTCGAATTCGAAAATCCAATAATGTTTAATGTTTAATTTAACATGAACGTCATTTTTAAATCGGTCTTTAAACATTTTCATATATTTACTTGTCCTCTCATAGATATTTGTATATATGTACGTATACTAGAGGTGCACCTTTTATAAAAATTTCGAAATATATGAAATATATGCAACAAGATTGACTAACCTACAAAAATTGTATTATTTAAATGTATGACGATTTATCTGATTATTCTGGACTCTAAAAAATTGTCCTGACGATCAATGAGTTATATTAAGTAAATGACTTTATTAATAAGCAAATTTAAATATACAAGGATAAATAAGTGAGTCTAGACAAAAGGACACAAACTTCTTAGAAAAGAAATATTCTATTTTTTAGTATATTCTCCTTGCAGTTCATGGAATTCAGTCCATCGAAATTTAAGTCTTTTCATTGTTCCAGAAAAGTAAGCTTTATCTAATTGTTTAAAATATGTATTAGTTTCAGTGGTTGTCTCCTCATTGGTTTCTAATTTTTTGCTACCGGGTCCAGTTTTCAGATTGGGAAAAAGAAAAAGTATAAAGCGTCCAAATCTGATGAATGAGCAGAACGCGGTAGCGGTTTGAAATATAATTCAGGAATTTTTACCATTGAAGTAGTCGAAGTGTAAACGCGTGCATTGTCCTGAAGCTTCTTCATAAGTGGGGCTTTTTGTGTACTATTCCATCTTTCAGCTGATCTAAAAGTAATGTATAATATGTGTATTTTACCATTTTATTTTTTTGAAAATAATTGAAAATAAGGAATATTACGCCAGTTCCAAAATACAGTGGCCATAATATTTCTAGCCGAGTATATGGTCCTTGCTTACTTCGGAGCACTTGTGATACTCTCGGTCCCTTGTTACGATTGTTAATTGATTTTGTTTGTATAATAATTTATCTAGATTTTATCAATCGTTATTATTCTCCGCCAAAGATCTTTTGAAACTTTTTTGGAGTTGAAATGCGTTCTCGTTCACGTTTGCGGTCCACGGTCAACAAATGCGGCAACTATCGTGCACATAATTGTTTCATGCTGAATTTATTTTGCGAAATCGAAACTACTGACGCATGTGAAATATGTAGCTTCTACTACTTCACATAAATTTTATTCGATAATCATTTAGCTCATGCTTCATGTCACTTTTTTAATCACTTCTGGAGTAAATACGTTTTTTGAATATCCACCGCTTTTGTTAATTAAATGTATTGGTCCGGCTCCGTTTAGACTCAGATGCTCATCGCTTTATTGCTCCTTATAAACAGACTCCAGATCAGTTTTAATTTCATTGTTTGTTCTTTAAAAATAAGAACTTAATCACTGATCAGTACTCTACTCTTTCCATGTTTCAGAACAGGTTAAAGCAGTTGACTTTCTATTCAAATAACAAGCGTCCTTGCGTTTGAAATCAACGCAAATTTGATATTTATGTTTCGAAGGATTGTTCAAACACAAATAACATTTTCTCTAAGTGCTGCCTTCTTTCATCAGGCTCACTAATTACTGATACATCCTCGTATTAAGTGATACTTTTAAAATTGTCGTTTTTATCATGTTCTTCTTTTAGGTATTCAATTTTTCGTTTAATTTCATAGAATCTGTTATTTTACGTCACGTCACGTCAAAAAAAGAAATATAATATATACAACCATGCTCAAATGTATTAGACACCTTACGAATTTATGTACATACATACATATATAGTTTATATAGTTTAGTCAAAAGAGAGGTGAGGAAAATAAAACTGTTGTGAAAATTATGTACAAAGTGTTATTTAGTAATATAGTACAATTTATCAATATTTTGTCGCTCCGCCCTTGGCCTTAATGACAGCTCGCACTCGTCGAGGCATACTTGCTACTAAATTGTAACACTCTGCCGGTGGTATTGCAGCCCATATTTCGCGAATTTTTGTTGATAATTCTGCTTTTGACAGGCATTTATGTTCCGTGATCTTAGTTTTTAAGATACGCCACAAATTTTCAATGGGCGATAAATCGGGACTTTGTGGCGGCCAATCCAATACCTCCACTGAGTTTTCCTCGAACCAATGCATTACAGCTCCCGATTTGTGGCAGGGCGCATTATCTTGCTGAAAAATGTATTGTGAAATATCATGGTCGAATAGTTTTAGCACAGACGGTTCTAATACTTCCTCCAACATGGCTAAATAGCGTTGGCTATTCATCCGTCCATCGCACAGGTACACTTCTCCAACACCGTATGCAGACATACAACACCAAACCACTGTGGGAATGATACATTGTGGTTCATATGCTTCCCCTTGCCTACGCCGAACGTATAGCGTCCCAGGTAGTCCCCAAAGCTGCCAGGCAAAAGAAGAAAGTTAACACTTAGACAGGATTAATTTTGTTTAATGTTACATGTAGACTGAATTGCATACAACGATAAGAATATTAGTCATGAAGATGTACTTACATACCTCGATATTCGATTCATCAGACCAAAGAATCTTCGACCACTTCTCGATTGTTCAATTTTCATGTTGTTTGGCCCATAAATACCGCTTGTTTTTATGAGCGTCAGTTAAAAGCGATTTACGTCGCGCTTTACACCCTCGTAAACCAGCACGCTGGAGACGACTTCTCATTGTTTGCGCAGAAACTGTTACGCGATAACGCTGTTTCAGCTCACTGGCGAGCTGTTTCGACGATTTTTCTCTATCACTGAGAGCCAGTCTTTGTAAAATTCTGTCTTCTCTAATCGAGGTACAGGGTTTTCTGCCACATTTTGGTCTGTTAACAAACGACCCACTCTCCTGATAGCGACTAATGGTTGTACGGACTGCACATCGCGAACATTTTTTTTTGCAATTGCAGCTATTGATAACTTCTGGGAATGCAGTAGCACTATTTGGGCGCGTTCCCCTACCGACAACTCGCGTGTTTTAGGCATTTTTCTTCAATAAATAACTGACACAACGTGAAAAAATAGGATAATCTAATTGATCTCTACCACAAACTCACAAACGCACGTTGCTCACACACTGCTAGAATGACACTAAATTTCTAAAATCATCAATTTCCCCTTTCCACCTATTCTTTTCAATAGGGGATTAACAAGGGTATTCAAAAACGCATTTCTGTAAATACCATTAACTATTTTTACGGTTAATTTCCATCAGACTTGGATAATACCGAGAATAAGGGTTTTTACCTGGGGTGTCTAATACATCTGAGCATGGTTGTATGTATGTACATATATATACTGTGCATTCATTTTACCTCGCTACGAAAATTGTACCGAATACCGATCAGAATGTAGAGTGGTGGGGTGCGAGTCATTTGAATCACGACTATAACTGACTACTGATCGTACTAGCTGCAGTACCACCACTAATTTGACTGTAGGCGTATTGATATCGTATTAACGGTCATTCGTGGTTTGCATTTGGGAGAGTGTGTTACGATAAGACCTTTAAATTTAAATATTTTTTTAATTATATTACTTTGATAATGTATACATTGGAAGAAATAATTCAAATGATAATATGGGCTTCGAAAGGTAATTCTTTACGGCGTATCCAGCGCCTTTTCTCTGAAAAGTATGTAGATCGTCCCTTTCCTGCATTAACAACAATATCATTAGTAGTTAAAAATTTTAAATCAGAAGGTTGTATTTTGGGAATATAAGCATCCGTGCGAAAAAAAGCTGTTTGGAGAAGCCATAAGGGAAGGCAATGTTAATTTGTTTTTATGATTCGAAAGGCATAGTGCACAAAGAGTTTGTACCAATTAGTCAAACGGTCAATTCTGCCTATTATCTTGGTGTTATAAAGTGCCTTTTGGCGCATATTCGTTGTGTGCGCTCTCAATATCGTGAAAATGGTAGCTGGCGTTTGTTACATGATAATGAACCATCTCATCGCTCGACGCTTATCATTGATTTTTTAACTGCAAATGGCATTTTAGCTATCGATCATTCACCATATTCACCGGATTTGGCTAATCGACAGAAAGTTGAACCGTTTCTTCATCGAGTGGTAACGTGTGACGAAAAGTGGATACTTTATGATAATCGGAGACGGTCAGGATAATGATTAGATCGAGGTGAAGCACCAAGACAGCATGCACGAGCATTACTTCGCCCGCGAAAGATTATGGTGACTGTATGGTGGACCAGTAAGGGTATTATTCACTATTCATTTTTGCAACCTGGTGAAACCATCACGGTAGCGTCCTATTGTGCCGAACTGGAAACTATGCATGGAAAATTTAGCCGCTTGCAGCCCTCACTAGTCAATAAACATGGACCCATACTTCTTCATGATAATGCAAGACCTCATGTTACGAAATTCTCCATCACCCACCTTATTCACCTGACCTTTCGCTAACTGATTTTCATTTTTTCCGAAGTTTAGACAATCACTTAAAAAATAGGGACTTTCCGGACCGGGAGTCTGTAATAGCAGTGTTTGAGCAATATGTGAGCCGTCAAAACCTAGATTTCTTTTCAAAGGGAATTTTTCAGCTTCCAGGCCGTTGGCAACAAACTATTGATGTAAATGGAGATTATTTTGCAGAATAAATATTTATATTTTTTTAAATTTAAACTTTTTTATTCCTTACAAAATCTGACATTTCATATGTACCAACCTGATATATATATATACATTGTTAGATATATACATTGTTACCAAACAAGAAGAAAGTCAATGAATTTTATCGCATTATTGTATATGTCATAAGCATCTCATATTGCTGAAATTTTCTTGGACAATGTAGAACGTTCGTAGATGCTAAAAATTTCAAAATTTCGTTGTAAACTAACTTGTATGATATCGTTTTTAACGTAATTTAAACTTAGCTATTTTAAATTTAAATATAAACAAACTTGAAGTACTTGGACATATATAAGAACAAGGTAAGAAAATGAAATTAAACAGAATGAAGGAATTGTTTTAAAATTCAATTTTTCGAAAGGAGGAAGTTTTCCACTTATGCATATTTATATTGCAAATAAAAACTGTTTGTAAACTATTTTATGCGAAACCAAAATAACTTTGTTGTACTAAATTAGACGGATAAAATTATGTAAATTAACACGAAACTAATGACACAGAAAAGCTTGTGTATTTGCGACTATCGATTTTGTATTGTTTTAGCAAGAATTTCATGTTTGTTACGGAAAACGAATGTACACACGTGTTAACAAGGTTTAAACTTTAAATTGTGTGCTGAGAAAGGAAATAATGTTAAACATTTACTAATTCCTGTAGTTATAATTAATTCGTTAAATATTATGAATCCCAATGCTTAATAAACTTACTTTGCTTACCTTGAAACTATGTACATACGTCTATATAGGGTCAAGCGAAATAATTCTGTGTTTATGGATAAAAAAATTTTTTAACTGTGGTATAAAAAGGCGTGAAGTTGTTTTATACTATTTTTGTTTTCAAGTAATTATTCAAAATAAGGAGATTCTTTTTTAAATATTTTTTTTATTTTACCACTTAAATACCAGCGTAAATGTATTCAGAATGAACTCGAATTTAAAAAATTCATATACTGCAAACCCTCTCTTTTTAGCTACTTCTTAAAACCGTACCTCATTAATGACGGATTTATAAGTACATAAAAGTTTATTAAGATTAAAATTCTAAGAACTTGCATTTTAGCCTTCGCTTCATATATTCTGAGTTATTTTATGTTCAACTATGGTACTGTTATGGTATATACAATTACATACTATGTCGGTAAAAAGAAAACGTTTGTCTTTTAAAGAGAAATTTGATGTTATTGTGGAAAGTAAAAAGTTTTGTACTAGCGCGAGAAAGTTAGTTGCAAAGTTTGGTGTTGGAAGGACACAAGTTAACGAAATTATAAAAAAAAATCCGAGGCTCTTGGAAGAAGTTTCGAATGCTATTATATTATTATGAAAAGTAATGAAAATAGTTCATTTAAGTGATAGATAACGCACGACGAAACAAATTTTGTTTATTACAATGTTACAATGTCAATCAAATAAGCTAAAGAAACTAGCATAAATAACATCCGTAATTGATATTTATCAAATGAAGGTATGTTGTATATGTGTATATATATATATATATATATATATATATATATATATATATGTATATATGTATTAGTTATTTGGTAGGATTTGTCTCCTTTTAATTTTGTCAGGAAATCAAACGATAAATTTATATGTACATTCAACAACAATGTAGATTGAACAATGCAATTTACAAAACGACGAGAATTGGCAAATCGTTTGTATATTTTGTACCATTGCGGCAAAGAAAGCTTGGAAAGCTATTGGAGATTGGCCGATGTGTTACCAGATTCACCATATATAGTCCTAAGGCCTTTGGAAATTTTTTCTTGTTTTTTGTCAATAAGAACCAGTTTTATGATGGTGAAAATATGACGCCGTCTGAAATATATTTAAATATTATTGGTTTAAACTGTAGTTGGGGTATATTTCTGGAGGCTTCACCGATCATGATATACTCGTAGTTGACGATATGAACTCGCTTTTAGTGCAGATGTTCGGAGAGTGTACAGTCTTCCATTAGACTTTGTTCAACGTCTCTTCGACCTTCTCTGGCTGTACAGCATATTGTTTAACCAATTGTTTAATCAATATGAGATTTACTACACTGGTATTGCAATTCGTATATCCCTTGGATGTTTAATTTAGGACTTTTTTTGATACAATGAAGTATTCCAAAACTACTTGCAGTCAACAAGTTACTCTATAAAATACCATATACAATGTTAGAGTCAAAATGTATGTACATATGTATAAATCCAGCATTTGAAACACATTTTTGCATAAAATTAAGATTTGTTATAAATTTTCTGTGTTTAATCGTGAATATTATTTGCTTTTTGAACATAAAATCTTATATTGTCATTATTCTTGATAACGATTATTTACATTAGATCGCCTTAATATGTGTCCCAAATTGCCGCTTTTCAGTAAGTTAGATAACAAAATACGGTCTGACTTAGGCGTAAAATAGCCACATGTGGGTATGCGTCACGGAAATCATGGAATAATTCAGCTCAAAAAAGCCGAATATTAGATCTGGCGAACATGACAACGATGAATAGAAGAGAATGAGTAAGATTCTTTGAGAGGAGAGGCCTGAATAGAGAAACAGGAAAATCTTGACACCTAATAGTATTAGGAGATAGGAATAGATATATATGTCTCTTCACCATTTACGTTTGGCTGGTAATTATTTTCACAGCGTATTCTGAATTTTCGGAAACGTTGCATTTTCATAAATTTTCTCCATAATGTTTTGTTATAGTCAATATTTAGTGTTGAGATACTTTAAATTTTTGTAAGCAGGTTGAACATTATTAGTATAAATATACTAACCCCCACAAATAAATTAACATCCTGTAAGCGTTTAGAAGCGTTAACAACTATTTATTGAGACAATGTTGCTCATTGTGAAGAGTGACAACGTTTACTAGCCGGAAGTGTTGACAACCAGACGGCTTATTCTTAACGATCATTTCTCGTCAACATGGCAAGTTGGTGATGGAGAGATTTAATTAATCGGCAAATCTTTATCATTCTATATATGGAAAAATTCGATCTTTTGAGCTTAGATTAAATACTATTCCTTTGTTTACTTCTAGCTCCACGCCATAGAATTGCAGACATCCCAGACTCCACAGATGAGTTGTTGCTCTAAGAGACCGTTTCGCGTCAACAAGGGAAGTTGGTAATAGATGAAGAGGTTCAATCAATTAGCAAGTCTACGTAATTCTCTATATTGAAGAATTCGATCTTTTTGGTTTAGATCGAATAGATCATTTCTTTGCTTACCTTTAACTCCGCGTCATAAAGTTGTAGCCTTTGAGTAAAATAACGAAATTTTGCACTATAATGAGGAACGGCATCGAGTCCTCAGTGACGAATTTAAATTTTGTTTAGAGGCTCATGATGTTTGTAAAATAGTCAGAAGAAATTTGCAGTTTTCTATACAGAAACATAGAATTCTTATTCAAGATAGCTTGGGCGACGGAGACTATTTACCATGGAAGTAGATCTCCTATAGTAGTAATTCAAGGAGTGGGATTTATTACATCTTGAACTGCTATTAACACCATATTGTTAACAGCTGGTAAATCAAAGTTTTCGGCAGAATATTAAGTGGTCACATACCGCGAAATTCTGGATGATACTAATGTTGATCGTTTGCCATGGCCTTCTGGTTCGCTAGACTTGTCACAAATATGACACGTATAAGATATAGTAGGACATAGGGTCAATAATTTTCAATCACTCCCGAATAGTGTAGATGCTTATCGATAAAAGATTTTAGAATAATTGGTAGCACAGGCTATCAGTGATTCAATAATTTCAAGTATGTCTATCAGTGTATAAGAAAGAGAGGAGGATCAATGCATTGTTAGTGTTTATATGAATTTTTATCATACCTTTATTCGAAAGTTTGCTGGGTGTTCATTTATTTATGGTAGCCAGCATAAAAAAACTTCGATGTAAAATTATTAGCAATTTAAGATGTTTAATAATGTTAGAATAAATTTGGGCAGAAATCATTTGATTATTGTTTAATAGTAATCGAAATAAGTTATTATTACATATATTTGTAAAGCCAAATAAAATAAATAACACACGTGAAATTTATATTTATCTTTTAAGGTAAGTTTCAAAAATTTCAAGTAATTGAGTATGTTATTACTGGGAAACACAAAAGGGCATACGGTAGTGTAAAAAAATCAAGATTTCGCAATTTCTTTATAACGGTGTCTTTCGTCGGCGCTATATAGATCGTTGGATGAAGAGTGTTTTAATTTACGTGAAGCACATAGAAGGGCAAAAAGCTCCTCAATAAAGTAGATATACTTTTGGTCTATTTCAGAGGCTTTTTGCAACAGAGTGGAAGGATATTAAGAACAGATTCTGTATGTTTCTTTTACAATAATGTACAACTATAAATGTGAAAGCTACATTGAAAAGATTCTTTACAGTATTATTTATAAATAAATCGATACTAATAGTTAGTATATTACAAATTTAGGACTTGATATTTAAAAAAATATACTTAATCTTCTCTTCTTGGCCTCTGTTAGTTCCTATTCCTCATATCTTTCCCTCTGAAATTGATTGATCTTTGGAAAAAATTTAGCGTTACATATATTTTAATTCTATCTATCCTTTTCATGGTGACAGGTGTAATTTAGTTCTTCTGATTTAAAGGTTATAGCAGTGTTAATACAGTGTAAATAGTAATAAATAGTAAAATGAAAACCTTAAAATCGATAAGTGACTAATTTGTTGTGAAACTCGATATTTGTTTCCGAAACAACTACTCGTATTTAAAGTGTTGCCTAATGTGCAACAAAATTTAGGTAACAACCCTTCTTCGAAGGTTACCATTTGTTGTGTTTGTTATGATATGAGAATTGAAGATATATAGGATCATAAAAACAGAATCAACTTCGAAAATTATCTATAAAATGAATGATATTGTTTTGATCTGCCAAAGGTTGGCATTGAGAAAAGTATATCGATTGAATGTGTACATAATATTTTACAATATGGGCACCTCCAAGCAATAAGCAAGAAGATCGCCACCAATCTTGAACAATTGTGAAAGAATGGGGACGCCAGATAATAATTTGAAGCTGTTTAATGAGATTCAAATAAATTTTTTCAGAGGTTTAATTACGGTTGCTTGACTTTCCACTGTATACCTGAATCGAAGTGGATATTTCAACAAGTGAGACATCTTGGTAATTCCTCCCCGAAGAGAGCTAAGAGATTTAATAGGTGAGTAAGGTAATAGATTCGATTTTTGGGTTCGAAGAGGATAATCTTCATTGACTATTTAAGAAAGACCAAAACCAAGGACCATATTATGCCGTTCTTTATACAGATTGAAGAAAGTAGTTTCTGAAAATCAACCTGATATTGCCCATAATAAGTTCTTGATCGATGCGATTTTCACCTTTTTTGTCAGATGCAGCCTCAAGCGACTTCAACATTTTCTTTGCTTGAAAATAATATCGGTGGAAAAAATTACTGCAACAATTAAAACGTATTTTTAGAATTTTAAGAAAGAAGAAAAGTCCAAGTGCGTTCAAGTTGAGAAGGGAAATGTTGAAAATAATAGAAAAAGCTTAACTTAATGACCTAATTCATTTGTTTCATTCCGTGTTTTGCATCTCTTTAAATCATTTTCGTGTATCCTGTATATTGGATATTCTTCTTATTTACGTGTTTTCTATCTTATCTATCATTGTTAGTATTTTATTAGATTCTTTTTTAATCAGTACAAAATCAACCCTAATAATATTTTTCTCTTGATTATCGCTGCAATGTTACACCTAATCAAAACGGAGACAAATTTAATCTTTTAACTGTTAACGTGTGTAATTAATTACATCTTTTTTATAAAATAGCGTATAAAGGTTAATAGTCAGCCAAAGGTATGATATATTTATATCAATGAGAATGTATTGTACTTTCCCTTAAACATAATAATAGAAATGTTGACAGGAACACGTTTTAATTTATGCAAATAATGCAATTTGCCTTCAATATAAAAGCCCCTGTTTTCATTCAGTCCATTTCCATTCACGTACTTAATACAAGAGGATAAATCGGTCGTGCCAAAAGCCAGATTTTTTTAATGATTCCCATTATTTTCTCTATTCAATTATTTCTCGCTGAAATATGCGGATTTAAAGAGTACTTTAATTAAATAATGTAACCAAATACAATAAAATAATTAAATTGTATCATTATAAATATTTCTTTTAAGTAAAACATTCGAATTTGTAGACGTTATTATATACTCATCCCACTATCTATACGGTATTACACCTGATTGATTATGCACATGAAAATGAAATCTGTCCGATTGGTGGTATTAAAAAAAATTTTGCTAGACAAAATCAATATAAACTGTAAAAATAGAGGTTCTGTTCGGTGTCAGAATCTCTTCTGCAGTTTGCGTTACAAGAGCGCAGAGGTTTTCAAAAAAAAAAAAAACGTATCCAAAAATAAATCATTTCTATATTATTAGCAAGCATTTTTAAAGTACTGTATCTACAATGTGGGATTTTCAGGTCCCGATGTATGACAGAGTTCCTTGTAAACCAAGCAGCTCTTGTCATGACATGGATGATTCTATTTTGTATCACTTGAAGTTCATCAGATGACAATTGACTGCGAAACCCCAAATTAGGGCCGCGTATGTCAATCTGGGGCGAATGGCAGACTTTTAAATGGCAGTGCGGAGTTGCATGTTGATTTTATTATTATAAAGAAGTAACGGGTTTAGCTGCTTCAAGGCTGCAGTGCCATGGAAAGCAAGTTCCTGCACGTGGTTATGCCAGGTAAGCTTTCAGTCCATGACGACACCTAGATATATGATTTTTTTCTTGCTGTGGGAGTTCCGAGAGATGGAGTTGAATTTTCGGACATTTTGGCGGTCTTAGAGATCTGTTGACAAGAATGGCAGAACTTTTACCAGAGTTAATTTTGATTTTCCATGCGAACGTGTCAACTGTGTCCTGTAATCACAGCATCAAGTGGCCTTCGTGCTTGTGTAAAGATTACGGTGTCGTCTACGGGCAGCATATACTGTACGTCAGGTAGTGGCTTGAGGATGTCGTCCAGGTATATGCTATAAAGGATAGGGGACAGTACTGATCTTTGAGGCACACCTGCAAGAATCGGTCTGGAGTTGGACAAGCAGTTCTTGTGTTTCACTCGAAACGATCTCTGAGATAGACACGAGTGAATCAGCTGGACTAATGGAAGGGTTACATTGGAGGAGAGGAGTTTATAGAGGAGGCCTTCATGTCATACTAAGTCGAAGGCCTGGGCAACGTCTAGGAAGAGGGCAGCAGCGGTCGTTCTCCGATCGTAACCGTCAGCGCTTGTAGAATGTATTCTGTGAGTGTATGAATTTTGTCTTCGAGTTCCTGTGTGTTGCTTATGGAAATGATTGGAGGAAGGTTTTGTGTAAAAAATTCTATGTATGGGGGCTAGGACATAGTGATAGCTGTGAACGCGGAGGGTTCGAAGGTCTCGACAAACTTTCATATTAGCGTAGTACGTGAACTAGTTTCCTTTTCCATTTGATAGAATTTTATAAATGATTACTTTTATTAAGTTCGTATTGTTCATGTACTTGTTGAGCAGATATTGGTTGTTTTGACATTGGTTTTTGCAATGTCGAAAGAAACCTCTTGTTCAATATCTACCGAAACTTTTAGAGCTAAATCGTCAGTCTTTTCATTGCCTCAATATCCTTGTACCCAGGATTTAAACTATTATCACATTTTTGTAACTGTTTTAAAGTACACAAACCATTCCGTACAAGTAAAAAATTAAACTGCGCCGAATCTAATGCGTTAAGCATAGCCGTTCCGTGCCTTGTCGCTCTCTCTATTAATTTCTTCAACACAATTATTTTACTTAACTATTTTCACTTGAAATACTGTCGCATCTTTAATTAGACATCGTCTTTATTTTCATGTATTCCCGGCTCGGCACTTTTCTCTATCTTAGAACCATACGCGGATAAGGTAGATTTTATCTGTAGAAGTTGACCTTCTTTAATTTCTATCTAATTATTTCATAGGCTTTATCAAAGATGAATTCGTGAACCATATAATAGTGACATCGAGTAGCTTAGAAAATTGACTCAATTCTATAGATTTTTATGTTAAAATGAAAGTGTTAAAGTTATATTTTCATTTGTTACAAAAACATGGTTGGTACCATTAGCCTTTTTATTAAATAATTCGAAAATATAAGGAAATTCGCGATATCGAATGTTTTCGCGAGATAAAATATTACTGATAAATATCAAAAACAGGGCTGTGAGATAATTACTACAGTAATAATCGTATGACCAAAGAAAGTCTCGATGTAATTTAAAAATGTAAATACTGAGTTGATAAAGATGATGTTTATTAATTGCTTCGATAATTTAAACGGGGTATAGGCAAAAAAATTAGAACTTGTTTAATATTCATTTATTCATAACTGGGCGTAACTGTGGAAGACGGCATAACAAATATAATAATATAATATTTAATTACAAATAAAACATTCTTGTTTATGTTCTTGTTCGTAAACTTAAACAGTACTTTGAATTGATTGAAAAAGTTGCTGGTGAGTACAATGTAGAATATTTACAGAGTAAGGGCTCATCGTCAACATAATGAAACAAGCAAAAGTAATTTATTAATAAAATATAAATTGTAAACAACTTTTTAAACTTATAAGAGTTGTTAAAGCTCCAGATTCAACTGGGCCGTAAGTTTTCCAAATTTTTAGATTCTGAAAAAATAAAAAGAAATAAGAGAGATCACTTCAGAAATTTCACAATATATTCTGAAACTAGGAGGATAGTTTGACAAGTAGTGTGAATGACACATAGGTGGCGCTCTAATTGGTAAAACAAATGCACTGTAATTTAGGTCGCCTATTTATATGTTTACATTCCGATATTTAGATAAATCGGTTGATTAGTTTATCTTTGACAGCTGATTGAAAAAGAAGCAACACGTCGTTTTGTTAAAATGGAAAAAGCAGAGTATCGTGCGGTGATTAAATACTTCGTAATTAAGGGTATGAAAGCTACCGAAATAAATATGAGTTACAGGAAACATTAGGTGAATCTGCTCCATCATCGGCCACAATAAGTAGATGGGTAAATGAATTTAAACGTGGTAGAATAAGCTGTGTTGATGAAGAGCTCTCTGAAACACCCAAAATCGTGACTTCCAAGGAAATGATTATAAAAATCCATAATATTATTACGCAAGATCGACGACTCAAAGTGAGAGAGATAGCAGACATGGTAAACATTTCAACAGAACACGTACACCACATTTTAACGAAAGAATTGGGCCTTTCCAAGCTTTTGGCAAGATGGGTGACGCGATTGCTTACGACTGATCAAAAGTTCACTCGTTTGCGCATTTCCGATGAGTGCTTGGACCTTTATAAGTGGAATCCGGTTGATCTTTGTGGGCGATTTGTTACTTGCGATGAAACTTGGATACGCTACAGTACACCCGAAGCTAAACAACAGTCGAAACAATGGTTAGAACGTGGTTCTGCACCTCAAAGGTAAGCGAAAACCACTTTATTGGCAAACAAGGTGATGGCATAAATTTTTTGGGATTCAAAGGGTATTTGCTCATTGATTACCTTCAGAAAGGTGCCACAATAAACGGACAATATTATGCAGAACGTCTACAAAAATTAAATGTTGAGATTCGTGATAAACGGTCAGGAATGAAAATGATTCTGTTTCACCAAGACAACACTCCCTCGCATACCAGCACAGTTGGGATGACCAAAATCCACGAGCTGCATTTCCAATTAGTACCGCGCGCGCCTTATTCGCCGGATCTAGCCCCTTCCGACTTCCACCTTTTTCCAAAATTGAAAACGGCTCTAGGTGGAAAGAAATTTTCGTCTAACGACGATTTTATCATCTTCGTAAATGAGTATTTTGCAAGCTTTCCGGAATCGTATTTTAGAGATGGCATAAGGGTATTGGAGCACTATTGGAATAAATGTATTGCTCTTTTAGGAGAATATATTGAAAAATAAAAATTATTTTGGATTTAAAAAATTCGTTTTTCTTTTCCATTCTCACTACTTGTCAAACTATCCTCGTATTTATAAGAAATCATAAAATAGATCACAGTTCTCACTTATGACCTTAAAATTTGTGTACATTATGGTATTTTTGCCTCAGAGTTTGTTTTTTTGACTGAACTAGGAGACGCTTGTTCTTGATGTGTATTGAGAAACAGTGAACCGAAGATGATTCCACTATGACTATGAATTTCAACTCTTAATCTAGCAACGTTAAAATATGATGAGAAAGATCTTTGTTACTGAATAACTGGTTGATGAAACGTGGATACATCATTATACATCTGAAATGGAACAACAACCGAACCAATGGGTTTAATCTGGCACGAGTGCTCTGAAGAAGCCCGTACACTCTGCCGAAAAGGTAATATCTACTATAGTGGATTTCTTATTGATTACCTTCAAAAAGGCAAAACGTGAACAAGCGAATCCCTTTTAGATTTAGAACTGGATTAAGCAATGTAAAACAAAATACTCTACAAGAAGAAGAAACTACATCTTTTGCTCAAGGCAATACACGTTTCGACTGTTTCGATGGCAAAAATTCATGAACTATATTTCGAACTGCTTCCACACCCAATTTATTTAACAGACTTTGCTTCCCCAAATTATTTTCTTTTTCCCAACTTAAAAACTTCACTCACTGGTAAGGGATTTGAAACGAATGAGAAGATAATTACTAACGCATATTTCGAATAGTTCAGTAAAAACCAGTACAAACAGTCAAGAAAAATCGTTTGATACGTTTGCGTATAATGGAACTATTTTAATACGGGACAGCGCAAATAAAAGAAACTAAAATTCCCCAAAACGTAACTGCGTCACAGACATTTGCACATACATCTTATATATCGATTATTCCTCGATTTTCAATAAAATTCGAATTAATTTTAAAATATTACTTGATATCGCTCTCTGAATATAAATACTAATGTCCCAAGCGTATATATGTATATCTTTGTATTTTATTCTTCCGAATTAAAAAAGTAGATAGTCACTAAACACATATACTTTCGTTCTCATTTAATAAATCATTTATTAGATTGGTATGTCTCTGTCAACAACTAATAAGAG
The DNA here is from genome assembly GCA_031893035.1 of Dermolepida albohirtum. Taxonomy (NCBI): domain Eukaryota; kingdom Metazoa; phylum Arthropoda; class Insecta; order Coleoptera; family Scarabaeidae; genus Dermolepida; species Dermolepida albohirtum. The sequence goes on from JAVIWB010006369.1 coordinate 29,780, forward strand.
CATAAACATCATTAAAAAAATCTGAGTCTCTAAAATAGACGGAGGTTCCGACGGCGCGTAATCTCTTCTCCATTAAGAAATTCTTTTGTCTAGGTATTTAAAAAAGTAATCTACGAAATGAACAATGGCATTTGTTCGCAGTTAGAACGATATAATTTTTAAATTAATTTCAATATAAAATTGGTTCTACTGCTTACATTTGATGCTTATCTTTCATAACCGTAATGTAATTGTAACGAGGGTATCTGTAAACTTAATAACAAGAATTTTTGTATTACATAGATTTATTAAAATGTTCCATGTTAATTTCGGGAAATATATCAGATTTTCTTATATACACAACAGCAAACTTATTTAAAATATAAAGCGCTGTATACAAATTGATTTTCAAAATTACTAACACTTGTTCGTATTATAAAAAACATTTCTCGAAATTTCTGCAAAAATATTATTTATCACTTTCATTGCGACAGTCTCTAACTTGTACAAATTACGATGCCTATTTTTGAATGCGTTATCTTTCAAATAACCAAAGAGGGAGTAACCTAAAGCGCCATATTTCGTGATGCCGCTGATCATAGATTTGTATTGATAATATTGTTATCGTACATAACATTCTTCCAGCTAGAATGGTATGTGACGGAACCCATCCTTTTGAAGATATCTATAACTTATTGGATGGATATATTACATAATGGATCAATAAAAGGCTTCCTCAAATGCGATATCTCTGTAACCATAAACATTTATTGTACTGTGAAAAAAATTTGTCCTCTAATCTGTCTTCTTGAAACTGCAAACCAAACGCCAATTTTAATAGGCGAAGAAGATATGTTAGAACAAAATATTAAATTGTTAGTTGACCATATCCAATAGTTTAGAGAATTTATGTAGATCAATAAAAAAAAAAGTTTCATTCGAGTAAAAAGTTAAATCTAAGTCTGCATTATGTAAATAAAAATCTTTATAACACTTAGTTGAATTTGATGGAGCCTGTGGTTGATTGACTTGATCAATAAGGTTGATATATAACCCCTTTCCACATTAACTTTTGTAAATTCTGTATACGCATTTCGACAACCAAGTTGTCATCATCAGCAGATAATTTCAAAGTGTCGCATCTGGTAAAACAGGGCGAAAAAACAATTGTACGAAAATCAAACTCCGTACGCGATCCACACCGCTCAAAACCAAGATGTATACTAATTATAATAATTATCTGCTGATGATGACAACTTGGTTGTCGAAATGCGTATACAGAATTTACAAAAGTTAATGTGGAAAGGGGTTATATATCAACCTTATTGATCAAATTTATAGCACTTTATAAATACTGTGCCAGACATGTATATGTGTATAAGCGCCCGCAATCATGCGTGATCATCATTAGTGATACTGACATTTATACGTGAATATTGGTATCAGTAATCGGTAAAATGTTATGAAAACCTTATAACCTGATACCTAAATACTTAGATACAAATATAAATCAGAGATTCCAAAATTTTTTGTTCCGTAAACTACTTACGAGTTTTTCCCGTAGAATCTCCTCCCTGCAGAATATTGAATTTTCCTAAACCTATTAAAGCAAATGAGCTTCTTATAACTATTAACTTTAATATAGTTTTTAAAGAGTGAACATTTAGATTTTTGATGAAACAAATTAAAGTAATCCAAGTAAAATTCTCACATAAAATTAAACGACTTCAGAATTTACATAGGTAATACCTAAATAGTAGAGAAACGTATGAACTTGATGCTTTGGTAGCAATTGTTCAAAATTTGGCTTCAATTTCGTGAGGTATAAGTGAGTTGCAACCCATTTCTTTTATTCGTAAGAAGTTACTTATCGTAATAAAATCACGAGACGAGAACATGCAAAAACCATGAGAAACCTTCTTGCAGTAATGCAGAATAAGCAACATATATATATATATATATATATATGTATATATTTTAAACCAGACTGCTGATATTGCTGATACGTCAGTGTTTATTCATATCCAACTCTTCAATGTTACTCTCTGGATTGATAGATAACCCAATGTGGTATTTCCATAATTAAAATATTCTCAAATTTGGTTTTGAAGTCTACTTATATGAACGTTGGCCAAAACAAAAGAGCCATTCCAGATCTTTGTTGGGGAACTGGGAAATTTCGCGCTTTTCAGTGTTTTGCTTCTTTAGATTAATTCTGACAAGGAATTGCAATGATAGACTTCGTTTTGTATTAAATTTAGAATATCATCTTGTTACTGCACGGTAACGTCATTAAATATAGTAAATTAATCTGTTAAAACTAAAACGGTTTCAAAAAGCGAAAGAAATTTTGTTAAACTTAAGCCTTTCAACAGTCAGCGTATTTCAATGGAAAGTAGTAATCGTAAAAAATTCTCTTTATTTTCTTCACGCAGCTATGCAAATAACATAGAATTAAGTCGAATGCTTTGCTACGAATTTTATTGACTGCCGTAATGGTGAATTAGAGAGATTCATACAATCTGGCACTGCGATTTTTAGCTACTAAATGTTATCTGACAATGACGCAGTGAATTACAAACCCCCGGGTACCTCTATTTTAAAAAGGCTAGTTGTGCCTAAGCATGGCCGGTTATATTTTATTATAGGGTCACTTTTCCATGAAATAACCTTGCAAATAATTCAATATTGATTTATCTTTAGTGTCAGCTGCCAAAGTTCTCGCAAGGAGCAGTTTTCCATGGTGGTTCTTACTGATATTGATTCATTTTTGTACCTATTTATGTTTTTAAAATATTTTGAAACTACCTATCTTTTAAAAATTCAGAAAACGAATAATCAGTATTTGCGTGCAATATGTTGCTGCTTGTATAAGCTTGTAAAACTTGTAGATAAATATCTCTAGGACGCGATAAAGCAGTTGTGTTCACAAGCAATCATGAAAATTGAGTTAAGTCATTTCTATATTTATTGTAAATATTATGAACATACAATCTATGTTAGGTGTATTGTGTTATTTACAGAATTCTTGAATATTGATCATTGATTTAATGTACCCTCATTTAGATCTCATGTACCTCCAAATTTTTCTCTCGCTGTCATGGACTACTAGCGCGACAAAATCGAGTCTTGGGGTCCATATAGGCCACTTTGGAAAATATAGATATAAACCGAATATATTTGCGCTGTAATATATTACACTAGTTAACAATGATTTTGTTACATGATCAATGTTTACTAAATCTTTTCGAGCGATTATTCGAATTCCCTATCGGTTTCAGATTTTTTGTAATAGTCAATTTTATTTTGAAGTAACCACATGTGTATGAAACAACACAAATGTAATATATTATTATCGTTGCATTTATTCATTCATTTATTTTTTGTTATTACAGAAGTTAATTTGTTAAATAAATACCTCAAGTACATATCTTTAACTCATACAGTTCACATGAGCTTGTATGAAAAAAAACTTGTGTTAGATTTGATTCAATATGGCATATTTGTGAACCTTCTTTTTAGCATATCTTGAAGAGAAATAAAAAATATGGAAGTCGTCAACTTTATGGAGTAAGTTTTCAATGGTAAAGTCGAATGTGCACGTTAAAAATGATGTTATTGCGCATTCTTAAAGCGTAAAAATGCAGGTTATAGTCTCGAAAAATCAAAAACCCTTGCGTTTGAAAAAATTCAGATGTTTATAGATGAGGCACCAGATGAAAAATACTTGATGGTAAAAGTTGCTACTATTTTCGGAGTATATAGAACCTGCCGGCGTGAAGAGCTGTGCAATTTATTAATAGACGACATTGAATTAATAAATAAATCATTGATTGTTCAAATTCCAAATACTAATACAAAAATAAGTCGTTCTTTTTGTATTATTGAAAAATACATTTACTATTTTAGTATGTACGCTGCATTACGCCCTTTTAATATTAATCACCGACGTTTTTTTCTGAAATACTCAAATTATAAATGCACTGCCAACCCAGTTGGTATAAACACGTTTGGAAAAATGCCATCCATCATTGCTGAGTTTTTGAACCTCCCAGAACCAATGAAATATACAGATCATTGTTTTAGAAGGTTTTCTTCTTCCTCGCTGGCAGACTCAGAAGAAAATATAATGAAAATAATGACGCATATAGGATGGAAGTCTACAATAGTGGGTGAGAGTTATATCGACCATCAATCTGTTATTCATAAAATTGTTATTGCTGAAAGAATTATCCCAATAGCTAGCTCTTTAGTTACAGTAGCATTTTCCACTTCACTTCAAAAATTGACTGCTAATGCTGATGAAATTGCCAACTCAGCTGGTTCGAATGTGTTACAAGGTTTTTTAAAATCACAAGGTATTACTATCAGCAATTGTTCTAATTGTACTATTAATATTAATGTCAATAAACTATAATAGTATAAAATTTTATACTGTTCATAATAAAACTTGGAAGTTCTTTTGAAAATTTAATGATTATGGCCCTTTTACTGGCGTAAAGGCCAAATCGTTTTGGCCGCAAGACAATGCTCTGTGTTTAGTGGAACCAGAGTGGCGTGGTGTATTACGAACTATTGAAACTTGGTGAAGCAGTTAATACTGATCGATACTGATAACAAATTATCAATTTGGACCATGCATTGATAGAAAAACGTCTAGAATGGGTACGAAGACACGGTAAAGTGATTTAGCAGTACGATAATACGCCGTCTCATACAGAAAAACCGGCCAAGGAAGTGTTGAAAGAACTTGGATGGGACATAATACCGCACCAGCCGTATTCTTCAGACCTTGGCCCGTCCGACTCATTCCTTTTCGCATCAATGAGACATGCGCTTGCTGATCAGCACTTTACCAATTTCTAAGAACTTAGAAAATAGCTTGTTGAATGGTTTTGCTCAAAAGACAAACAGTTTTTTTGGGATAGCATTCATAAATTGTGTGAAAGATGGCAAGATGTATAGAATCAAATAGCCAATACTTTGAATAAATAAGTTTTTCTATTTTCTTGAAAATTATGTAGATTTTTTTACGAAAAAGCCGATAATGACTTTCTGGGACACCTAGTATATTCTCTTGTTTGGTAAAAAAGGATAGTATTGAAAATATTTTTAACACGCTCCTTCGTAAATGTCATTTTTTGATACTCTTGACAGCCATTAAAAATGTCGCTTAATGACAGTTATACAAAAAATATTTTTTTTAAAGAAATGGTATATTTATATTTGATGGACCCTCCTATATTTGAAATCCTCGTTAAAAATACTATAACATTGAGTTACTGTGATTCTTGTAACAAAAAAAAATAATTTTTTGTCTGGCTTTTTGTTATCAATCTAATCTAATAATGTAATTAAGTCACGATTCACTTTCATTATTTGTTCTTTGAAATTAAAAGGAAAAATATATTCCCGTAAATTCATACAGCTTCATTTCGCTAAACATTTAGAAAAATGGTTATCATAAAAAAGAAATCTTTTCATATTAAAAACAATTACAAAAACGATTTTAACATTTTTATCCATTTACATTGGTTATTTGCAAGACGAACCGCTTGTGACAGAGTCTGTTTTCCACAAAGTTGATAGGAACAAACAAAGTACGTCGGCAAAAGCAAGTGCGAAAAGGGAAAACAAGCTGTATGGGGGAAAAGTAATAATGAGTACAATTAGAAAATCGCGAAGCTTAACCTTCGGTGTAACTAAATAACCCTCGGCGAGAGATACTCGTATTTGATGGGGACGTTTGGGGGAGAACGTCGGGACGCTGTATGGAGTCGCTAGTGTTATCGGAACTTTCAAAGGTGACTGGTGCTTTACGAAATCTAAGCGATAGCAATTCCCCAAAGTTCCTGAATGATGTGTTTAAGATACATACGAAAACATTTGTTAGTTATTATTGTGAACTAAACAAGCGTACTAGTGATAAGTACTTTAATTGTTTGCGGTAGTTTGTTCTAATTTAAGTGAATGAATATATATTTTCGGTAAGTGAACTTTTTATCTATCTAACACTATTATAAAAAACGCATAAGCAATATTGGTTTGGAATTAATATTATTTGCAATTAAAATCCTAATTGCTTCTTTATATGTATATTTGCCAAACGGAAATATTTATATCTTCCTCACACATATAGCATTCTATTTAATATTCATTTCTCCTCTTTAATATAGTACTTAATTTAGAAGTACTGCACGTCAGGTACTTCTGTATAGCGCTGCTATTCACTAAGCTCAACAACTGTAATAACAGAGTCAATGGTAGCGTAAATTAATCCATTGAAGCCCAAGGGCACTTTGCATGAGGTAATACCGATTAATTGAAAAGATAATCAATTAGACGTATTTCATATTTCAAATTTTCTAATGTTGACGAAATGAATTTATTAACTTGGGAAATGAACTTTTAAATTCATACATTGTATGAATGTATTTCCTTGCTCTATATTTTCTCACTATAAACTTTTGAATTATAAATACTAATAATAAATAATAAATCTCATTTATTTTCTTATTTAACTTAAGATACAAATACTATAGGACGAATACTTTGTAAACAACACTAAAGCTAATTTTAAAATTGAAACTTCAATAGTCGACTAAAAAAATTATTTTAAATAATATCCATAATCTTGCTTTCTTCTATAAGGTGCAAGTAATTAATTAATCAATTGTTAGAAGCGTTAGTAACAATTTTATAATTATATAAGTTAATTTATCTTCTAGTGTTCATGATGATGACAATTTGCATTTAAAGACGTATTTATTTATAATATATTAACAGATATTTACAAAATGTATGTTTCTATATTTTATACGTTATAACAATATTTCATTTAGAATTTTTATTTCGTATATTGCGGAAAGTGAATATTTAATTTTTGAAATTTATAATTTAATTTACTTAAGCATAAGCTTCTTTTGGCGTATTTAAATTAAAGAATATATTGTTATAAAATTGTGGAAACTATAGAAGAGAATTAGGAAATTTCAAATAAATCCTAAAATTAAAAGACATTCAATTAATTAGGATTCTATTCTGTCATTCAAATACAAATGAACGTAGTGGTAAAATGTTTCTTTTTGAAATTGAATTGAATGAAAGCAATTTTTAGAGTTCATTGTTAAAAATATTTTTTTCGAAATACAACTAAAGAAAAAGGAAAACGAATTATAATTTACAAATAGTGTTAGATGTGTTAAACTTTTAAATGTAATTGGATACCAAAATCAATGTATTTAATATTGTTAAAATCGAATTGCTTATTTACGTTTGTATAGATTTCTAATTCCAATTAAATTTGTAAGTTTTCCACACACGACATACATATACTTATGTTAATAGACACCTTACACTTCAAGAAAGAACATGATATAATAATATTACATAATAATATATATTTTTTGAGGTATGCTTAAAAATGGTAAAAAATTGCTACTCAGTTAAGTTTGCTAGTAAAGAAAGTTAAAGTAAGTAGTTAAGAAATAGTAATCTTAAGCAAAGCCTTCAACATTATCACTAGCTTTAAAATAAAATTGTTTTTCCAATTTTGAATTATTTTCGTTTTATTTATTAGTCCATGGATTCCGAAACATATAACATTATAATTATTAGAACTTCAAAAAGTTTTTTTATTAATTAAAAATTTCAGTAAAAGGTAAAGTCCACGAAAAAAGGAATTTACTTTAATTTTAATCCATTAGAACATTAATTTAAATATAGACAACATAATGTGTGATATTATTGCTATTTATATAATATATATATTAATGCTTACTAAGTCAAATCCTTCCAAAGTCTTAGGCATGGGTGAATCGCGGCCATCGCAGTTGCAGTGTATAATAATTTCTCTTGCGTTTCTGTGAAAATCTATTACAGGTATCTTAAACCTGTTTTTTTAGCAAGTACAATGAAATGAATATTTTCTGATATTCACTTGATCAACTTCAGATATCCTTTCCGATATAAATACGATAGATATAAATCTTTGATCAATGAGATTAGCATGTTTTAACATGAGATCATTTTTGCTTCTAGTTTCATAAATTAATCTTTTCGTATGTACACGATTTTTTATTAGATATACATATACGTATTTACTGTTTTGGTTTTTTGTGTTGAAATAACAAGCTTTGGAATTTTGACAGTAAAAATAAAGTGCTGGACAATAGAATACCGTATTTTATGTTGAGAAATTTGTCAAATTAAGTTCGACTATAGTTGTTTAGAGATGTTTTTGGCATCATTTTGATGTTAGACTGTATCCACTGCGTAACAGTATTTCATCTTACTTTAGTAAATAGAGAGCAAGAGGATCAGTTGAAAATAAAAAATCTAACGGTCCGTATGTAATTCAGATCATGAAGAAACTGTAAGAATTTCCAGTCGCGTAGAATATTAGAAAACATTTAATTTTATAAGCTCAGTGATCAATATAAGAATTTCGTTTAGACTCTATGAATAATGTTCAAAATATAAATATTAAAAATTACCTTTTTATAAGTACGAAGCACATTTTTATCTTAATGGTGTGATGTCAACAAACAAAGTTACAGTTACAGGAATTAAGCTCATTCCCATGCATTTCAACAAAAACCTCTGCATAGTCCAAAACTAACAGTTTAGTGTGCCATTTCGCCGACTGAGATTTTTGGACATTCTGTTTTAAAGAAAATAGTCAATCCCTAGCCGTTAATGCTGTTCGCTATGCTTAAATGCTAGAGATTTTCTTTTTACCGCAAGGTAATTTTGATGGAGCCTGTGGTTGATTAACTTAATCACTGAAGGATGACGAACTCCTTGCCACATTAATTTTCGTATTCTGTATACGTATTTCGACAACTAAGTTGTCATCATCAGCAGATAATTAAACAACACCTGGAACACTACTGTAAAAATACCCGTACGAAAACAAATTTCGCACGCGATCCGTTACGGATTGCAGTACGGATCGCTATAACAGATTAAAAATTCAGAAAAATTTCTATTTTTCTGAACTATCACAAACTACAAACCAAACCAAAATCCATGACTTCACCATATGTACCACACCTAATCAGAGGATTTAAATAAGCTCTTTGGAAAATATAACGTCTACAACTAATCCTCTTTTACTAAAATTAACATCAAAAACCTAAAGAAAAACAGTATATATTGAAGGTACATACGTAGGAAAAACAAAAGAATATCGACATAATAGAATTTATGAGCACAAGTACACATTGAATTCATTAAAATTAGACTTTTATGAAATGTACAACAGTTTACCGCATTCATTTTGTTGGTTTAAAATATTTGCGTTTTTGTAAATTGAAAATTTTCAACAAAAAATGTACTTAATAAAAGAATTAATTATGTACAAAATTAGTGTATTGTGTAGTTTAAAGAAAAAGCAAAAGTAACTAAATAAAGTACTTTAATATTAAATTAGTGTTTTATTATCCTTAATTGTCGAAAACCAAAACACGGAGGAATAAAATTAACATAATTATAGACATATTATAAAAGAAACGAATATGTCAAACTTTGAGAGAAATTTAATATTTCGTCAAACAAATTATGAGGAATAGGTAATCTACGGAAATAAAAGTTACAAATCTAAGAATATTTCACTACGGCTCTCGGACACTTGTTGTGGATCACTTAGTATATTCCGGGAGTACTTGATCGATTTGCTTTTGGCATTGGCAATACACCTTTTGTAATTTTGCAAGATGAGTGATTTACTTACATATGTACATACATATTTAAATTTTGTAGTACTTTTATAAAACTTTTATGTTCTTGTGTTATACAGTAAAATAATAATTGATAATTAAATTTTATTAACATCGCAATATCATAGTATTATATGTATTTATAATGATGGATTCGGTATCACACCTTGTGAAACGGGCGTGTAATATTTAATGCTGTAAAAGTTTTAGTACAATTTGAAACTTGTTTTATCACCGAAAAACGATTTAATCGACGAGGCATCAGCCGAAGTTAAAATAACAGCTCGAGGCATGAAGTGAAGTGTCCTAGTCTAGAAATAACATAATTACTTGTTTTTGTCTGTAGATCTAAATAACGATAGTTTATAAGAAACTGCTAGTTCTTTAATGATTCTCTTAAGTGTATAAATGGCTTCTAAATTGAATTTATTATCCTTAAGAAGTTCTCTAGACGATTTAAGTGCTACCAGGACTACAAAATGAATATGATGTCAAAATGACATAAAGAAATATTTCAATTATTAACATAATGAGAGTGAATAATAATAAAAACATTAATTTACAAAGGGTACTAGGAAGGTTTTGCAATACACCTTTGTTTATTTAATTTTTTCAAAGTAATTTCCTCTACACTCAATACACCTCTCCATCCACCTAAACCAATCTTTAAACCAGTTCTGCCAAGTTTCACCAGGGAGTAAAGCACACTCTTTGTGCCAAGCCCGCAGAAGGTCCCCATCACTGGAAACGCGCCTCCCTTCTACATTCATTTTCACATGCGGGAACAGTGCAAAGTCACAGGCAGCAAGATTTGGACTGTAGGGAGGGTGCTCGAGAAGTTTCAATCCTGTCGTGGCCAAATATTCGGTGCAGACTTTGGCGCGGTGAGCTGGAGCATTATCGTGATGGAGGAACCAGGTGTCCATTCTTGACATTGGCCGCAGGTTCTTCATAGATCCAATGACCTTAGGCAGGCACCGTTCAGTATACCACTTAGCTGTGATTGTCTGCTGTGTGTCCAAAACGACGCGTTCCACAATTTCACTCGATTTGAAAAATACAGCTATCATTTTCTTTTTTACAGATTGGGATTTTCTGACAACTACGGATGTGTCCTCATCAACAATGATCCAAGCTTTGTTTTGAGCTTTGGTCGGCACATCGTAATAGAACAGCCAAGTCTCGTCACCTGTCACGATGTTGTTCACATACCAAGATTGTCCCTTAATAAATTTTTTAGCATCTCTCGGCACCAAGTCATAAGTCGTGTCATCTGCTCTTCAGTCAGTCGATGTGGCACCCAGAGAGAACAAAGTTTCTTCACGTGCAATTGATCATGCAGAATCGAAAGAATGGCTGGTACATTTAAGCCTGAAGTACCCTCTATCTGTTGGTATATCACTCGCCTGTCCTCGCCAAGCATTTTCCTCACAGTAGTAACGTTTTCCTCCGTAACTGGCGATCGTGGGCTTCCCGGCCTCTCAGCATCCTCCGCAGTTAAATTTTCCCTTTCGAATTCTCTATACCACCTGAATATCGTTGTGCGACGTGGACAAACATCACCTAGTGTAAGAGTCATTTCTTTAAAGCACTTGTCTATGTTTAAACCACGCACGAAATTATAATGCAAAACTACCCTTATCTCATTTCGTGACCACGATGCCATCGCAAGCACTTTACACCCTCACTGCTAATGAATAACTGAGCCCATCGACATGGCACGAGGGCTACTATGCACGTATGAACATGTCTCAACATGCAGCAGCAAGCAGCTTTCTACGATTCAGTGTTGCGTCATATTGCAAGACTTTCCTAGTACCCTTTGTACTTTCTGCGACTATGGTGTGATACAATGTTCACATAGATGGCAGTTGAAGTATATATATATATAACTATCTTATTTTTAAAGCTGCAGTTTATTATCAGATATTTTGCAAATTTTCCAAATATTTCCAATATTCCACAAATATTCAGTCAAGTTTGAAGTGCGTATCTGATATAAATTAGTACTTGCTGAACGAAATGTTCATATAGATGGCAGTCAAAGTATCAAATACTTATTTTTGAAGCTGTAATCTCTTATCGTATGTTTTGCAAATTTTCACTTTTGAAAATTTGTGGAATACACATTCCATAAATTTGCATTCAAGTTTGAAGTGGAAAAAATCTGATAGAAATTACTTTTTAAGGTTTGAGACTGATTCAAATCAAATCGGAGTTAACTCTTAGCAATTATGTTCCTTTGTTCTCAACTCTAAAAAAACGAGTAGAGAAATTTAAATGTGATCATACATCGATTCAAGATTAGCTTTCTGAAAAGTCAAAATTGACGACAATCAATGATGTCATTGAAAAGTTGCATAATGCAGTCTAGAATTATCATCATATTGAGGTGCAAGAGCTGGTGAACATTATGAAAATTTCATATGAATGGGAAAGATACATTTTATGGTATATGAACTTTTACCTATTGAAAAACTTACTTACTAACCATCTATCAAAAATATGTATGAAGTTTTTGTAACGTAACGACTTTCATTTTATTTATTTAAGCATAATGCGTGTTAATCTTCGTGAAATTGTTGGTCCTTGTGGGATGGTAATTGCCAGCTATCGCGTCTTTTCTTATGTGCTCTTCCCGGGCGTGTACTTCCGTGTGAATTTACATTAATTGCTATCTCTGCTATCCTATCTTCCTTCATCCAATCTATGTATTCGTTTCACTATCTTTTGTATTTTATCATCCGTCGGATGGTATCTCCAATCCTACACTGATTCTTAATATCGGACCTTCGTATTCAATTCCAGTAACGAATGTCCGGTAGTTCATAACAGCCGTTTCGTCGTTTCGTGCCTCGAATATCATTATAGGTCTAATATAGTCCGAGTAACTTGACACCACTAGTGGTACAAAGGACTAATACATTGTATATATACTTCGAGTATTTATATTCTATTGTTTTATTTTTACAAGGTTGTATTTTTCAAACATCTTGATGTTCTGGCTGCTGTGTTGATTTATTGTTTTATGTAAGCAGTTAAGTCGTTTAGTGTAATATTCGTACTCCCAATTTAATGCCATCACTTAGTCTAAGTTGAATATTTAACCTAAAAGCAAATCACCACTTTTGGCAAATAAAACAAATTTGTTTTTTGCTGACAATACCGCAGGTTATTCATCACCAATTGCAATAGAGAAAAATAAATGATTTACTGTACGAATCGCCCTCATATGTACTTTACTCCTCGGATTTAGACCCCAGCCTCTACTAGTGTCTAAAGTCTCAATTCGAAAATGTATCTATTTGTAAAAATACTTGACTCAAACAACGAGATACGAGGGAGCGTTTTTATATTCGCGGAATGGGGGACAAGGGGTGGAAATAAAAAAACCAAATTATTTTTCTTCTTCAATATATTCACCTGCAAGACGGACACATTTTTCACATCTTTCAATTAATTTGAAAATGATTTCTCTTTATCTGCAAAATACGCCGAAACTGCCTCCTTGACTTCATCATCGGCAGTAAATTTTTTACCCCGAAGCTCTTTTTTCATTTTCGGAAACAGGTAATAATCACTCGGGGCCAGGTCTGGGCTGTAGGGTGGGTAATTCACAATTTCGAAGCCCACCTTATGCAGGGCAGCTAACGCAACGCGGCTCTTGTGGACGGGCGCGTGGTCGTGCAAAAGCAGAACACCTTTTGTCTATTTTCTCCGTCTTTTCTCTTCAATGGCTTCTTTTAGTCGCTCTAATATTGAAGCGTAATATTCTCCGGTTATAGAAACACCTTTATAATCAATCAACAATATTCCTTCAGAGTCCCAAAATACCGTTGCCATGAGTTTCCCAGCTGATTGTGACACTTTAAATTTCTTGGGAGGTGCTGTGCCCTTTTTATGCCACTGCATGGAGTCTTGTTTGGACTCAGGTTCATAATGATGAACCCAAGTTCGTCTCCAGTAACAATTCCACTCAATACACCATCCTTGTCTTCGTTACAGAGGTCCAAAAATGCACGCTTATCGCGCTGTTGTTTTTGCGGCGGCGTGAGCATTCTCGGCACCCATCTTGCGCTGACCTTAGACATGCCGAGATGATCGTGTAAGATTTTAAAAATTGTTGTATCGGATACTCCAACCATTTCTGCGAGTTGTTTTTTCTTTAGTTGAGCATCTTCGAGTACAATTTGTTCAACTTTTTGGATAAGTGCTGGCGTGGTCACCTCAATGCTCCTGCCCGGCCTCGGGTCGTCTTCAAGGGATTCCCTTCCTTGTTTAAATAAACTATGCCACTTGTACACCATGGTTTTTCCTGGACAAGAGTCGCCGTAAACCAATGACATCTCATTCATTATGGTCGCGACTGATTTTCCTTGCCTGGTAAGGAACTTTATAACGGCACGATATTCGATTTTTTCCATATTTCACTTTTCACTCCCGATTATGTTACTTAGTTGACGATAGCTCAAAGACTAACTGTCTAATAACAATGAAACTTCGTATTTATACTAATCATGAGTCGCTGCACAGGCCACGCCCCCAATTCGCCTACTCACCCCTCTACAACCCGCTCATTCCGCGAATATAAAAACGCTCCCTCGTATATCTGAGACTGACGTTTATTTTGAAGCTCAATAATATAGGATGTTTCAAAAAGAATATACGTAATTAGAATGCATATATTTATTAAACTTTAAGATATACGAATATGAACCTTTATATACATATTTAGAAACCTCTCAAGTTCGGATTACAGATGTTCAATATGTCCTCTAACAGCGAAACGAACAATAACACATCGATACTCAAATTCCTCCCATACTCGAGCAAGCATGTCCTTCGTCACTGATGTTATGGCAGTACGGATCCATTTCTTCAACTCTTCCAGGTTTCGTGGGAGTGGTGGAACATAAACGTTGTCTTTAACGAAACCGCACAGAAAGAAGTTACGGGGTGTCAAATTCGGTGACGGTGGAGCCCAGCTGAGACATGCTAAGTTGCCAGCTCCTTGACGACCAATTCAACGGTTCGGTGGAGTTTCATTAAGATATTCACGCACATGGCGACTCCAGTGAAGGGTACCCCGTCTTGTTGAAAAATGAAGTTGTCTTCGTGCAGCCTTGGAAACAACCAGTTTTGTAACATAGCGAGATAATGCTGACCGTTAACAGTGTTTCCATCAAATAAGAATGGGTCGTAAACAGATGATCGGGATATCGAACAAAACACATTGATGTTAGGCGAATCTCGTACATGTTCGATGGCTGCATGTGGATTCTGTAGACTTCAAATTCGAACATTGTGTTTGTTTACCAGACTATTAACATGGAAAGTCGCTTTATCGCTGAACACGATGTGTTGTGCGAAAGTGTTATCATTGTCAATAGCGTCATGAATCTCGTTACAAAATGCCACATGTTTCCGTTTGTCATCAGGACGCAGAGCTTGTAACAACTGTAACTTGTACGGCTTCATAACCAACCGACGTCTCAAAATACGCCAAATTGTTGTTGTAGGCAGTAACTTCCGACTGGTTGAAAAATTACGTTGGAAAGCAGTTTGAATTCGTGCAACATTTTCTTCAGACACAAGGGCGCCCAGGACTCCTTCCTATACATACACATCCTGTATGTATAAACTGTAGATACCATTTGCAAATGTTCCACCCATTCGGAGGATCAATTTGGTAGTTCAACCCGAAACGTCTTTGCACTGTAATCACGGAATTGCACTTCGCAAACTCGAAAACACAAAATGATTTCTGCTGCGGACTAGCCATTTTAAGCATATGACGGTTACCAAGAAAAGCAGAAGACAACTGACATCTAGCGGCTATTAAATAAACTAGACCATGTATTCGTTTCTCCAATAGCCGAGTCGTGGCGGAACGATCGATAGTTTGGACAAAATAATAATTTCTAATACATATATTCTTTTTGAAACACGCTGTAATATTACTATGAAGAGGGTATAAAGAAGCTTAACATAGATATCTCTGGAACCATTGTCTAGAGTTGGAGATATTTGTTTTGAAAATAAAATCGTGTTTCCTTGGTCGGGCCCTGATAAATTCACTCTACCCTCGTACTGGAAACTATATGCAATAACAATTATAATTTTAACCGTTTTGAGAAAGAAACGATGTATAATTGCGTATGTATAAATTTGCTGTTACTGCAACTGTCGGTAAAAAAGCTTTCCAATTTGAAAAAAATACGATATTACGAAATCTAATGGAAATTATTGTAAATAAACGTTTTTGAACATGTTGAATGATGTGATACATAATGTTAATTATATCAAAGATAAGATTAAAATTATTACATTAATGCGTTCGAATACACTGTTGGAAAACAAGAAAAAATGTTTTATTGATTTAGAGGGTTCAGTTTTTTAGAACTCAATTATCCTTAACTTGCTACTGGTTATTCTTCGTAGAGCTAAAATTGGGGCATCCTACTAAATTACATATAATAGAAACTAATTGGTAGTTAAGGCAAAACTTAGTAATAACATAGCACTTATGAATTATTATTTGTCCCATTTATGAGTTGACACTTTTTCGATTATGGAATTTTTAATATAAAATGTAGTACTAATTATAAAATAGAAAGAAAATATTCATTAAAATTTGTAATGACAGTAATAATAAATTGATGATTATAATAATACATTCAATTTAAATATCGATTATAAGAATAGAAACTCTAATAGTCTAATAATATACCTAATAGGTAAACAAAAACGAAAATGAAAAAGGTAATGTAATTATTCTCATATAAATTTTCATTTTGCGTAAAATAATGATTGATGTTACGTTAAAAGAATATCTTTAAATATTTTATGTGTTACAGAAAACAGATTTAACTATGATAATGCAAGATATTTGTAAATAAAATATATTTCGCGAATCGAACTGGGGACTATGAAAATTAAGCTGATCAAGACTGTCAAGCGAAATAATGAGGTTGTAAATGTGATTGTGTAGATGCAAAGTGTCTTTCGTAGAAGATCCAGAGTAAAGGTGGCCAATTTAAAGGCATATAAATTTAGCCAACTTCTGCTGTTTGTGTACTCGACAGTCACATTTAAGAGATTCGATTAGTGTATAGAAATAAGTATACGAAAATTAGCGATGACTTGATGTATTCTTTAGTGTTAACTTTACATTGAACAGGATGCTTACATATTTAGTCAATTCAACATATTGAAATCATGGTCTTTATAATAAAGCGTGTTTCAAATTTCAATAACAATAATAATGGGTTATAGTCAATGTGACACGTCAAGCCTAGCTTATAGCCCGCGAACCTTTCTTAGCAAGGTTTACCAAAGATACGCTGGCAGTAATCAAAACAGAGCAAAAAACAAATATTCAACCCATCACCTTTGACAAATCTCAACAACTACAAAATTGTATTTATAATATAAAAAATTTTTATTTGAAAATTATATCGCTCATGGGAATACATTTTGATACTATTGGTACTACCAAGCAGTGCCGCAGTAATTTGTCGATTTTGTCTGTTTGAGTGACTACTAGAAAACTACTTTTATTATGCTTAGCATTAAAAATAAGTGTAAATATATGATAATTTTATTACACTTGTAAGTTAACGAAGAATGCCAAATAGTGTTTATTTTCTCATGCAGTAATAAAATGTTTACAGTGTAATTTAAGTTTTATGTTATTAATTAAAATTAAAGATAATACGAGCACGAGTCAGTAATTAGTATAGCTGAATAATCCTCTAAGTCATCTACGAGAGGTACCGATAGGGGGGTGAACAGAGATGGATTCTTAACTTCGAGTTCGAAATATAGTTTATAAATTTTTGTCATTAAAACAATCGAAACATGCATTATTCTGGACAAATGGCGTAATTTTGTCTTTAAGTAGGGTCTTCTGCTTAGTGCAATTGATTTAAAGGGAGAGAATAATATCCGTTTATTATTGTTTTATCTTTGTAAAGATAATCAATAAGAAATCCACTGCAGTCTCAAAAGACAGACATAACCTTTCCGGCCAAGTGTATGGTCTTCTTCGGAGCACTCGCGTCAGTCTTAATCAATTGCTTCGATTGTTGCTTCATCTCAGATGTGATATCTGGGTTTCATCAACCGTTATTTTTCTGCACCAAAAATATTTAGTATCATTTGTTAACGTTGGTAGATTAAGAGTCGAAATGTGTTCACGTTTGCGTTTGTGGTTCATAGTCGTCTAATTTTTTCGTACATAATTCATTATAAAAAATCGAAGCGACTGATCTTTATTAAATGCATAGGGCTTCTTCTGCTTCACCTAACTATATCCCTTGGTTATCTGGCGCTATTCATTTTTAATCATTTCAAAAGTACATTGTTCTTTTGAGTGTCCACCTCCCTCTTGAAAGCACTCCAGATTGTGTGTCGTGTCAAACTTTTACGCTATTTTAGTCAAGTATTGTATGACATTTTATTATGGAAAGACTAAGCCAGACACGGCGTCTAGAAATTACTCAGCTGTATTGCAAAATCGGCGTTCCACTAGAAATGTGTTTCGTGCGTTTAGAGCAACTTATGGTATACGTAATTGGTCCATAGAAGACACAATTCGCTGTACCATCGAAAAATTTGAAACCCTTTTTTCATTAATGGATAATACGCGACCAAATAAACTACATCTAACACGTAGTAAAGAAAATATAGTGACGGTAGCTGAGAGTGCTCAAGCTCATTGCTTGGCTTGTCGTATGCCACAACCTGGCGTGTTTTACGTAAGGATCTTGGTTTATAGGCATATAAAATTCAACACGTTCAAGAATTAAAAGCGGCCGACCTTTCGAATCGTCACAATTTCAGTCTTTGGTCTCTTCAAAAGCTTGAAGAAGATCCATTGTTTTCGACCAGAATTTTGTTCAGCGATGAGGCCCATTTCTGGCTTAATAGCTACGTCGATGAGGATAATTGTTGTATTTGGAGTGAATAACAACTCAAAGAGGTTCAAGATCTGCTATTACTCCCAGACAAAATCACGATTTGGTGTGGTTTATGGACAAGTCCATATTTCTTAAAAAATGGTCGTCGCAAAGTAACTTTGAATGACGCCCGTTATCGCCCGTGATCTCGATGACATTTGGTTCTAACAAGACGTCGCTACTTGCCACGCAGTCCGCGAAAGCATGGCTTTATTGCGAGAACAATTTGGTGAACATTTACTTTCATATAATGAACCTGTGCAGTGGTCGTCTAGATCACGTGATATCACGCCTTTAGACTTTTTCTTTGAGGCTATCTAAAGTCCAAAGTCTGCATGGATAAGCCAGCTCCGATTGAGCAATTGGAAGCTAACATTACTCGCGTTATTTGCCAAATACCACTTAAAATGTTCGAACGCATCATCGAAACTTGTATGCCACAACCAACTAGCAGATATATTTATATTTTTGTAATATAGTAATCTGTAATAGTGAAGAAAAAATTAGTTAAAAGATCTATGCATTTATATATAAACGCAAATCGAAAATTGGTATTAGTAAGTTAGTTAACAATAGTAAGTTTACAACTTACTATTGTTAATTTATAAATTTAATATTAAATTTCCTATATATGTATTTTCCTTTTTGGTTGTGCTACATTATTTATTTGGCATCTTTAGAGTAGTACCTGTTGTATTCGACGATTTGAAGAATCATTACTAGTAAAATTATTAAAAAAGACTTTCAAAATTATGAGCTTTTAATACAAAAATAATCATATTAAACCAAATTGCTTGAAGACCTAGTCGGGTGCTTCTAGCTTAAAAGTTTTTATATTTCGGGAAGGTTGTAAATCGATTGGAGAAACATCGATTTAAAATATCGCGTTAAATTATTCTGGCCTGATCTTAAATGGCATTATTTTTTCCCGGAAAAACATCGCTTGAAAGAGACCAGCGATCACCGAACATAATTTCAAAACGAAAATTTCGATATTGATTAGGTTATTTTACAGTCGAAACACACTCATTTCAATTTACAATTTTTGATTGTCTATGGTACAGATATAAAATAAATAGTACGAAGAATGAATGAAAGAGAATATGTATTTATTAATATGTTTACGCTAAAAGATGAGTAGTATGATTTAGTAATGAGAGGGTAATAAACTATTAATACGTTGCCTAAGAAATACAGAATTATTCATAAAGAGAGGCGAGTGAAATAAATGAGAATAGAAGTTTCGAAAACAATTTTTAATTTAAAAGTATATTTGAATGTAAACCTAATTCGCATTCTTGAAAGCAACGTTCTCTTAATTTAGTTGTTTATATGCGAAGTAGATAAATTTGAGATCATCAGCAAGCTTCCTCTTCATAATTTTGATACTTTTTATATTACTAATAATTGACTATTATTATATTTAATAGAGAAGATGGTCGTGCAGTAAAAATAATTCTTACTTAAACTATGAATTGTTATTTCATAATTACTTATATTAGCTAAATTATTAAATTCAAATATAAGTAGTACATGTAATACCAATACGTATCTATCGAAGCAATATGCATTTCTTAGCATTACCACATGTTTCTATAAAATTCAAGTAGCAGAATGCAATATCGTGTAGGTCAAAGTAAAGTAGCAGCAATGTACAGAGTATAAAACCCGCTGCGTATATTGTTTTGTCAATTTTGTTCCATCTAATACTCCTGATGCTGATGTAGTTTATAACTGAAAACAATGCATGCAGATCCTAAAACCAAATATTCACTATGAGGAATGGAGTAGAGAAAAGTATTAGTAAATACAGTACTGTGCAAACGACACAATATTTTCCAAAACTTATTTACTAAAACCGTTTTTCTATTAATTATTGGGTTAACTTAATTTATAATACTTAATACATCTTTCCAAGAATGATTCACTTATTGGTACAAATATAATTACTGGAAATTTCCATGTTTATAATATCATACTTCCGCGTAGAGGTGAGATCGACAGCCTGATACGAGGATTAAAGTAATAAATTTTATTACACCACAATGCTCTGCAATAAAATTTCAAGGGAGAGTTATTTATCTATAAGTTTTGTTTTTAATTCAGTGGTAGAAACGATACAGAGCGTTTCCACAATAGAATTTTTTTAGATTCTAAATAAACGCGCCTACGAGTAAAATTTTCATTTTCAGAAAAAATTGTAAGCTGTAAATTGTTATAGTAGATAGAACATGCCTAGAATAGCATTACTAGACAGAAATAAAATTATTGTTTTACACCAAGAGGGTTATAGTCAAGTGAAAATATCAAAGATAGTAAAACATTCCCGGTATGCCGTGCAACAAATGATAAAGAGAATGACAAACCGGCAGTGTAAGTGATAGACCAAAGAGTATATGTTCAAAAAAGCTCAGCAAAGTTGACGCACAGTTTTTAAAAGGCTTGTTATTGGAATCATGTTTTCACACTACCATAATGCATGGAGGAGCCAATATCCCAGTTTGGGGTTGTATTTCATCAGCAGGTGTGGGTGAAATTGTAAAAGTAGAGGGTAAGTTAACTGGTGAGAAATACAGAACATTATTAGAAGAACATGCCATACCACCGGGGCAGCGACTTATTGGCAATAATTTCATCCTACAGTAAGATAATGATCCCCAGCATACCTCATAACTTGTGAAAACTTATTTAACACAACAGGAAGTGAATGGGGTATTGCAGACTATGATATGGTCACCTCAAAGTTCTGACTTAAATATTATTGAGCATGTATTATCTTGACAGAAAAAAGTGTGAAAGGGGGCCAAAGAACAAAAATGAACTGTGGAACATACTACAGGAAGAGTGGTACAATGTTCCAGAAAATTTCATTAATTCATTAATGGAAAGCCTACAAAGAAGAATGCAGTATACCTTAAAAAATAAAGGTGATCATACAAAATATTGAAAACTTATGTTGTTCATGTTTAAGTATCGATATGTGTTAGTTTTTATAGATTAAAAACAATTTTTACTTGTGTAAGAATATTATTTATGTTTTTATAATAGTTTCTTGTAAAATTCAAGAAGCTGCTTCTTTCTTTTGCACAGTACTGTATGTCAGAGTATTGAAAAAAGACGATATTGGGTATAACGCTTACTTTCTTTTTTGAATTTTTTGTTAAATTAACTTCTTTAAATAAACATTGTAAGCATTGCTTAAGTACAATATATTACATATTTAATACACATAATTTACAAATTGTAACTTTTGAACAATGATATGTCAACTGTAATCTGTTTACACGAACTGCTAAAAAAGCGTGATTGTGCACCGAACTAACACAATCCATGGTTCTAAGAAATATGCGTATTATTTAAATTTAATTTATGCTGAATAATTTCATATACTCTCAACTTTCAAGTCCATTGTTAAAATAAAGTATAAGATAACTTGATAGATTGACATCTTTTCTGGATACGGCAAATTTATGTTTATGCTCTTATAGATACAACTTCTAATTGGCTCTAGGTTTAAACTTAATTTTTCCTGTACTGAAGCGAAATTACTTTTTGTGGAAGTTCGCCGAAAGATTAAATTATTAACAAAATATTCGTTGAGAGAAACAAATGGCGATTGGGTACTGTTTTTAAATCATGCTCAAAGAAGCTTTTAGTGGACGATGAATAATTTATCTTATACTGGTTTGGATGTTTCGTAGCTAATCCATAAAATTACCACGTTTAAGAAGACCAAAATCTGAGAAATCGTTAGAAATTTTAGAATACGATTTTGATAATATTCTAAAATAATTTCATGATGGGGTTATCAGATTGATAGGGCAAACGTTTGTTAAAACTTGGTAGATTCTTGAGGGTATGGAAGGTGACTAAAGCAGTTCGAATATAAAAGTCTGATAAGCAGACATGAAAACTGAAGATGCATCTCGTACCTAATTAATTTTTGAGATCTCTAAGATCTTCGAAAACTTTCTTCTGAAAAAATATATCTCCGAAAACAAATTCATACCTAAATCCTTTTTCGGCTATACACATAACCATGGGGCCATAAATCAAATACTCAAAATGGTAAGAAATGTGAGATATGGTAAATATACAAATAGTACATAGGTGCCACTTTAAACATATCTCAGACTTTTGATAACGTCCAGTAAGAAGTATAAGAATTTGCTTCTAAAACTGAAAACTCGCCTCTCTCATGCTATGCATACTTTTAAAGTCATCATAACAAATCTTATCTAATGCTTCATAAAATTCGTATACCTAAACAATAAAAATATTATTAGAGAACTTCCACATTTATATCGTACTATTTTTAAAGTTGAGTGATAATACGATGAACGATTAAATCGTATACGATAAAAGCTTATTTAATCAAGTAACCTTTACATCTTATTTCTTATTCTTTAGAACTTGATTTCTAAACTGTATTTTTCTTTACTAAATGTATATGTACACAAAAGGATCGTATCTCTTTTATATAGAGAAATATAGCGAAAAGAAGTTTCCGTCGTGATATTCTATCTTATCACATATTTACCCAATATGAAAATAATACAATGAAATATGTTGGTCAATAAAGTACCTATACCAGTCACATTTGTAACGATGTTTGAAATAAGTTAGAGTTAAATATTTTTACAAAGATTTTACAGTCACTGAGGGTAATAGAGAAATGATACTAAAGCTACATACATAGAACGAAATAACCACTTTATTCAAACACAATATAATGAACAATATATGGCGATCGAAAATCGAATTCGAACCTTCTCATCGGTATGTTAGGCATTAGGAATATTTATAAAGTATGTGAAAAGCGCAAAACGAAGTGTTGAATTCTCGGATGTTAAAGTATAAAAAGTTTACGATTAGGGGTAATAAAGCGCTTAATTCATATTTGAAGACATTTCGAGATATTTTCCCTCTTTTTCAATTTTATTGTTATTGTCTCTCTTCTATTCTTTCAACATACTTATATCTATTTTCTACATAAATAATTGACTGATTCTTTAAGTATTTGTATGCACGTGTATTTTCTATTGGAAATTGTCAATTTGCAAACTGGAAAAACATTTTCAACTTTAACTAAATTATGCCGTACTTCTGTGGGCTTATGTACGAGAATTGATCAGTTTTCTATTGAGGAAGTTAGAGCAGTAATGGATGGATTCGGTCTCTAGACATGATGGAATTCCTAATTTTTTTATTGACAAATAATCATCGCTATTATGTGGGCTTTTACATATTATTTTTAATTTATCTCTTTGCATGTCCTAGAAGTCTAGAAGATTAATAAGATCAATCTTGTGTTTAAGAAAGGTGGTAAGAACGCCATTTAAAATTGCAGGTCCATTAATATTTTATTACCTTGTTCTAAAGTATGTGAACACCTATTCTACAACAAAACGTGTAACTACGTTAGGCCTCATATTTCTACGCAACAACATGGTTTTATGACAAGGAGATCTTCAGTGACCAATTTGGCTGTTATAACTTAGTATTTTAGTATGCATATGGACAAGAGGCAACAAGTAAATGTCTTGTATACTGGCTTCGCCAAGGCGTTTAATCATTGATTATAATTAATGAGACTATATTGCATACTAAATTATGTTTCATTGGTTTTTCAACCTCTCTTACTGACTTAATTGCCCCTTATCTTGAGAATAAGCCCAGTTATGTTCGCTATAATGGAATTGGTTCCAACATTTTTATAGCAACTTCTGCAGTACTTCAAAAATTAAACTTAGAATCTTTATTATTTAATATTTATGTCGATGACCTATTACATAGTCTAGATTGCAGCGTTTTTGCGTATGCTAATGACTTAAATATTCTCAAGGATTACTCACATATCAAGTGGTCTTAAATTGCAAAAGAATTTGAATATGATTAACAACAGGATTTAACAGAAAATTAATAAATCAATCGTGTATGAATACGCTTTGGACTTGACGGACAGACGGTAGTATTAAAGATTTGGATGTTATTTGATTCGCACTTATAGTTTGCCAGCCATACTCACTTCATTTGTTATTCGGCGTCTCGAACACTAAGCTTCTTGATAAGATCTTGTAGAGGATTTTCCAATTTGTTGACTTTCAAGACCATGATCAAAACTGGTGCGTCCAAGACTAGAATACACATCTGTTATATGACATCCATGTTATGTATATCAACAACTCGTTTTATATTCATCTTACAGGATGGATGGTACTTATCCTGCTAGTCGAACTGATTATAATTCACTTACGAATACATGACTTTATGAGTTTAACATTAAGAACAGACATAGCTAGTGCAGAGTTTATGAGAAAATTTATTAGCGACCAAATTCATTCATCCTATCTTCTTTCGATTGTGGACTTTTTGGTGCTTATGTATGCAGCGCAGTCTCGAAATATATTTTGCATTGCTTAACTAAAATAGAATTTTTTAGATGCAACATTAACACATATGTCTAGAAACGTCAGTGCTTTTTCCCTAACC
Source organism: Dermolepida albohirtum (assembly GCA_031893035.1). Classification (NCBI taxonomy): domain Eukaryota; kingdom Metazoa; phylum Arthropoda; class Insecta; order Coleoptera; family Scarabaeidae; genus Dermolepida; species Dermolepida albohirtum. The sequence goes on from JAVIWB010006369.1 coordinate 54,930, forward strand.
CTTTCTATGCATAGTTCTTTTTAGGGTTTTTTATATCTCTCCTTTGTTTTATTCCCTACCAGAAATATTTTGGCATGCCAAGAGTTTTTATGTGTTTTCTACTGTGTATTAATTTTTAAAATTATTCTTATATGTTTCTTTTATATTAATATATCTATACATCTATACTAAATGATTTTTGTGGAATATGTGTGTATGTATATATACATGAATTACAATTGCGTTTTTTTACATTTACTTGCATTGTCCTCCAATTCATGTCGATATATTTATATATATACAGAAAGATACAGACAATCGATCTCATAGGGATTAAATTATTGTTATTGATATCTTCTTTTAGTTTCTGCATTTACATGTATATTATTCTAATTCTAATCTTTTTATGATGATTGGTAAAATTTTGTTAAATCTTGACATTTTATTTGAAGTAATACGAATAAATTATCTAAACCAAAAATCTAGATTCACAATTTATAGTGCAATTTAATATTTATTTTTTAAAGGACTAAACAAGTCTGATATTTGGGTTGATCTGCAACAAACTTTTGATTACAATGCTTCTTCGAATGTCATAATGTGTTGCTGTGTTGCGAAATTTAAACGTGGGGAGCATTGAAGCTTGTGTGCGACCAGAACTATAAAACAGTGCAACACGGAAATGATCAATAAAATTAGTAATACTGTTTCGACAATTTACACGTCGACTTCTAGTCAGTCAAGTCACTACCAGCTCGTATATTTTAAACGGATGGAGGAAGACTTTCTTAACTTTTCCCTGTACCTAAATTCATTTGCTTTAGAGATATTTAAATTTTATTGAAAGTGTTTGCTTTAAATGTGATAATTATTATCATTTGCTGTTCCTATTTTGGCACGGGAAATGATATCTGAGACATAAGTAAAAGGTCCTTTTTATTTTTAACAAATCTTATACGATGTAGGCTGTTCATAAAGTAGTTTTGAGTGAATGCAATTTAAACCAGCAAAGCTTTCTTTTTGAATACAATACCTAATTTTTGTCGTATTCGAATGTAGAATTGACTTCTACATCAATACGTAATAGCATTTTCTATATCTATTTTCAATCCTTTTCGCATTGGAATGAGTTTTTTATTAATTTTACTAGATCGAACTACAAATTGTAAAGATTTTTGATAGACAACGCTGTAGATAAGAGGCAATTTTAAAATTATTTAGGGTCAGATGCATAATATGCTACCATAAAATTATAAATAAGCAAACGATTGTTTAGAACTTATTTTGAAGATGTGCTCATCTAACTAATCTACGAATATTCAACAAGTAAAAGATAAAATCAAATATTGTATAATTCTGTAGTGTGACTCTTATTGCAAGTGAAGAAGTATATGAGTATGCAAAATTTTAAATTAACAAATTTACATTCCAAATTTGTAAATAATCCAGAAAGTTTAATAACCAAAAAAATAATTTATTTCACAAATGTTCCATATGATCTATGTTTTACTGTAAACACCTTCAAATTTTCAAATTAACTCCTTCACAAGATAACCTGTAGAGTACAAATATGCAATAAAAAGTGAAAAATAAAAGTATCAGAGTAAAGCTTGACGGATTTTCTACTTATACAGCAAATATCTTCATTTCCTGTGTCAAAATAACTACAGCAAATAATAGTAATAATGGCGATGTAGAATTAAATGTCAAAAACATTCAAATATCTCTAAAATAGTTGAATTTAGAAATCGAGAAACCTAAGCAAACAGTAGAGTTGGTAGTGACTCCTTGGTTTAACCGGAAGTGTAGCTGTTTTAAAAATATTTCCTTTGAGTAGAACATGAGCCCTTATGCTTATTCTAAAACTTTCAGGAAAAGAAAATATAAGGAATGCTCCCAACATGTCTAACGAAAGGTATCAGTCAATCACCTTGAATAATTATCTGTAATATTATATTAAAGACGTTTGTTTCGTTCGTATTAACTTTTCGCAAAATTGGTATATTTATTCATAGCGATGCGCATAGATGTTGGTATAATTTCCACTAGAGTAATTTAATTGCCTTCCTTAATTTACATTACCGTATTTTCGAGATTTGTGACAGAGAGACTGAAAGTAATTGTCCCTAAGCCAATTAAATCATTTAACTGGAATAAATTGAAGTAATGCGTAAGAGGGCGAGTATGCTACCACTATTCGTTTCATTCTAAAACGTGTATACTACGACTTATTGGCAAGAACACATTAAATTGGAGTTTATGCAAATTAATTTCAAATTATCTAAAAATATTTGCTAATATTCATAGTCCTTTAAAAATGAATAACATTTTTTCCAAACAATTCACTTCAGTGATTACGAATCATTATAACATCTTGTTTTAATTCTAAATGTGTAAATAAGAACTGCACGGATCACTCATATTTTTTTTCAATATTATGTAATCCACATTATCTTCTTCTGGGCTTCCGGGCTGGAACCGCGTCACTGGTATAACTGCCGACGTTTCGTACCCACTCGTATGGGACATCTTCAGAACTCAACTGCTGCTACTGTTTGTTGCACTGAAATTGGTGTAAGTCGTTGGTGGACGGGTTTCTATATGGGTAATTCGTCATGGGTCAATGGAGCGTTACGGTTGCGGTTGGGTTGCTTGGAGATGCAGGATTGCCAGGCGTTGCGTAGGGGGTAGCCATCATCGTGGTTAAGGTTATTGGGGTGCTTAGAAATTTCTATAGGTTCACGGATTTTGCGACAATAGTAATGATTAGTATGGGATAGGATCTTGGTAGAATTTAATTGGATATGGTGGCCGGTTTCCAGCCTATGCTCGGCAAGTGCAGAACCGGCTATGCGCAGCAACCTAGTACAACGCTCATGCTCTGAAACACGATCTTTTACGGAAAAGGGGTCAAATAATTTGGAATGGGGTTTGAATATGGTTTTAATGTTGTTTTTGAGAAGTACCCTACTGATGGGGTCAGTAACACCTTGTATATAGGGTATATGGGCTTTAGAGAGGGGGAGTGATGATGTATGCTGTGTATTGAGTTGTGAGACTGTAATCCACTTTTATATTAGTAGAGAATAAGACATTATTTCTATTCATATTTAAATGACATGTTTTTCCTAAGATTTGTTCCTACTTTGTATGGCGAGGGGATTTTAGCAAAAACTCAGACTGCATTTATTGGGGTTCTGTATAAGCTGCGAAGCGCTACAAAGCAAAAGACATCAAAGTAAGCTTCAAAACGTCAATTGTTACAAATTATTTATTTAATCATATTTATTTAAATTTTGTGTTTGTTTGAAAAATTCGCAAAGGAAACTTTTCTTTTTGATTCCGATGGCAGATGGGGGAACTATCTATCTATGACAAGAATTGCTTTTTGTGATGCAAAGAGTTAAAGATTGTCGCAGTTGCAACGCGATTCAGACACTTTTAATTCCGAGGAGTAACACGTTTAATTACCTCTCAACTATCTAATGTTCTTCGAATATCTGTTAAAACTGTTTTTACTCTCTGGCATAAACACTTAAACATGTCTCGAGTTTGTGTTCGCTGGATTTTGTATTTTTAAGCGTCGGATCAAAATGCGATAGAATAGAGTAGCGATTTGTGTATATTGGAGGAGGGGTGTAGGTAGTTCAGAAGGTAGAGTTTGGTGGAAGATAATTATTACTGCGGGTAACAAGTTTTGGTTTTTTAATTACAAGATGAGAATGTATAGGCCAGTTATATACAGAAAGAGATATTTTAGAGGAAAGCATAAGAGTCGTGCTATCAAGCGTGATTTGTAGTAGTGGGAATACACAACGCATACAAATTTTGCGAAACGACCTTCTCTATATTACATATCACGTTTTAAAAAAACTGAGAAATAAAGATTTATGTAAATACAACTAAAATAAAGATTACATTCTTTAGTACTAATAACTAATATAATAATACCAATACTAATTTGGGCTTCTTCAAAAAGAAGCCTAATCAAAGTACTAAATAAATTTCACATCAGTTTAATAGATATTTGTGATAGGACTGTATGCAAGGTTTTTAAAAGAAACAAGTATTGTTCATAAAAACTGAAAAATACAGGAAATATTTCCTTTTAGAGTTTATGAAATTTTGTGAAATAATGAGAAAAGAGTACTATGGCAAAAAATTTTATTAAATTTTCTTCTCCGATGAGTTGACATTTTCTTTGCATGGGCATTATAATCCTTTGATATCTTGATATTGGTCTAAGCAAACACAAAACTTATTTCAGTCACGTTAATGGCACTATGAATGGCGTGAAATATCTCAATATTTTGTAAATCTATGTTATTCCGAATTTGGTAAAAACCACAACAATAAAGTTAAAATAAAATTTATTATGAGCAAGATGGCTGTTCAGCTCATAAGCTGCATCAATTTATAAATATCAATCTACTTTTACAGTGGTAATATCTCGTGATAATATTAATTAGTCTGCCTTTTCTCGAACAATTTTTTCTGGGGGGTTTTGTAAAATCTCGGATTTATGATATTCCAGAATAACTAGATATTGATATAAATAATGAGCTAGGGTATTCATTGAATAGAGAAGGTTACACTGCGGGCGGTAGTGATCTAAAAAGTGCGATTTAATGTCGAATTAAAATTTCTTCCCCCGTAGGTTTTAACCACACACTTTTGATAGGGGTGGTTCGAAATTCATTATTTAGAAATAATATATTTTTAAAACAATAATGGCAGAGAAAAAACCCTTCAAAATTATCAAAAAGCTTTCAAAGAAGACTTTAAGTAAATTGATGAGGTGAACGTAACTATTTTCAAAAAATTGACTATACACATTGGAATAATTATTACTGTTTTATATGAGACATACATCTTTATTATTTAAATGAAGAATTTTCTTTTTCTGATAAATATTTTTCTCCTCAAAAAATGGATTATAAATTAATTGGTTAAAACTTGTTTTAAGGCTTTCGTTAAACTTAAGAAAATATATCACCGCGTATAGAATAAAGAAAAATTCACTCTTAGAGCAAATAACCATCTACAATAACCTAACAGCTTTCGTCCCCCTTTTTCCCCGAAAAACAGGTTTCAGATCATTACCAGTTTAGCTGTCGTTTATTAAATGTGATCTTATTTAAATCACTTTAATAATTTCATCTAAACATTTTAGGTCCAAAGCGAATTCACAAGTTTATTTCATGCTTTTTATCGAATTGTTAATATAGATTTTTAAAGTATTAGAAAGTAGATTTATGTGCTATATGAAGCAAAATAATTAGCTATTGAAGAGTGGGCGAAGACGAAATATGGACGGATAAATATTTTATGATATCATTAGAATTGTCCCAACTTCAAGCATCAATGTCGACTGAAGTTCTTGGAAGAATAACCAAAGAGTTTGATGAAAAGCAACGAAGACTCAAGAAAAAGATGTAATGTGTCTTTTGAAGAGAAATCCATTCAAGCTTCTTTTAGCATAATTACCATCATACAAACCTACAAAAGTTGCGAAAATGGAAGACCTTTCGAAATTAATAAAATTATTATTTATGAGTAAAACGAAGGATTCTCGATTCAGTAAATAAAAAGAAGGTTGATATTGTTAAGAAAACCCCAGAAGAAGATTTTTACTTTATAAGAAGTAATATCGAAATATAAACCAAGATGCCAAAACTCAAATGCTGATATATATCCAGCATATGAGAATATAATGAAAGCAAATCAGAATTGCAGAACAAAAGGAGGAATATTTAAGAAAGATTTTACAGAAGAGACCATTCAAAACTTATTAAACCGTACCACAAAAAGGATTTTGCTATACTGAAAAAGAGATCGTAAGTAGTGCATTTGGAAATGACGATGATGTTCCTGAGCAATGGATGGGTTTATCGATTTTCCAAATTACAATCAAAAGTTGAAGGATAATATCAACAGTGATTTATTACTCGTTATTTGTAACAATATTAAATTAATTAAATAGTTTGGAGTATCCCAACACGACAACCAATCAAATTACGCAAGCCGATTTGTTGAAAATTTCAAAAGAAAGCAATACAACTAATATTATCAGAAAAAATAAGGTTTTAAGAGCGAATAAAAGATATTAAAGATTTAAATATTCTGTGTGGGAATAAAACTAGCTTTTCGTGGCAACTGATACCGCTTCTATTCATGCATGACCTATATCTAAACAAGGATCTACAGAATTCAACAAGAATGAAAATGTAACAAATCAGAAATTTAAGCCAATAAAGGAAAATCTTCAGTATGAAATTCAAACACTTCGTGTGTGTATAAGTTCTCTAGAGCTTCGTCAACATATAAAGGATACTGAGGAAAAATTAATAAAAATGAAGCTTAAATCTGAACAAATATTTATAACGTCTTAACAGTTTTTCATATTTTGTGTCGCGTATATATATATACATATATAGAAAAAAAATAATGTGGTTGTGTATATATACAATTAGGAAAAATCGTAGTTACTTTGTAGGCTCTGTATTTGTGGAAGTCTATTTAAGATGCATTGAAGATGTTTGCAAGAATTTTAAAATGGGCGTAGGCAGGCTGAAGTAAAACATGCGGTCCATATATCTATTTAGAAGTATAAGGCGACATTAACACATGGATCTAGGGATAATCCGATTATTTTGCATTTCAAATATTACAAGTGTTTTATATGTAAATTCTGCTGGGCGCATGTAGAAGTCAAAAAAACATAAACATTAATTTTTTTCTGATGAATATTGGATCAAATATTTGATTGCCGCAATGATTGCATTAATTTTATTTAACACAAATTAAACAAAAACGTCTATAATAAAAATAATAATAATAGTAACAACTGAAAGTACTAAAAAATAAAATAATTTCACAAGAGAATTCTCATTTACGTGAAATATACTCCAAAAATAAACCGAAAGCTTTTTAATAATGTTTTTAAACTTTTTGTATATTATGTAGCAAAATAAGGCTATTTATTTTAGTACTATGAAATTTATATCAAATGTTCAAATACATAAACATATTAATACACTTGAATACCTAAAAATTAACCAATATAATTTTGTATAATAAACACTACTAACATCATTTGCAGAAGATAAAATATTTCATGGCATGAGAACTATGACATACTATGGAGTTAATATCGATAGTAGAATGAGAACATCGCATATGTGTTTATTAAAACATGTGATCAAATATATAAAATGAAGCAAACCTTAATGGGTACATTCCATAATCGCTGGTAAAAATTAATCTATTACTTCGAATACTAGCTCAAAAAGGCTTTGTAGTGTAACTTCAAAAGAATATGTGACTACCCTATTGAAGAATTAGATTAAAAACCGATTTTTATCTAGTCCGTAAGATATTTTGCTTTATCGCAGTTCAATGAAAAACAATTTTCGAAAAAGAATTCACAGAAAATTATCTGTAAATGAAATAGCAAGTCATTCTATTTCCGTCCATATCATATTAATTGTTAATTAATTTGATTGATAGTGTATACGATCCTTCGTTCTACCCTCATTCTATTGTGGAGATTTCCGTTTCTGGTCATGCTCATTTTATCTACTTCTCTAGAAATACGTAGGCATAAATAAAATCCATTTTTCCCATAGCTTTTATTATGGATAATTCAAACTCATAATGTGTTTCTCATATTTTTTGTTTTACATTTATTCTATAGAGTATAATACAGTACATTAGTTCCTTTTTTTTCATTTGTTATTTTTATTAATACCTTCTTTTCATTTCTTCCGTTCGATGTTATACTGACAATTAATTTAATCATCGTGTTATATACAAATAACAATACAGTAATACGTAATAAAGTGTAACCGATTATTGACAAATTCAGTGTAGGTTGAGACCTGTTCAAATCCACTCTACAACCAATTGCTCGGTCTTTCTGGCTTTGAATATGTTGGTCAATATCAGAGCATCTGGCAATTTTTTGCCTCAATTGTGCTCGAAGATTGCATGTTGATCAGTGTTTGGAGGAAATTTCTTGTACCAGAGAATGTTTGTGCACATCATACGACTGTTTTCAGGTGGTGTAAGAGGAAATTTGAGACAAAGATGTCACACCTTGTCTAGTACTGTGAAGAACGCCTGTACTGCTAGAGTTCGATAGGCGAGATAGAAGAATTTCTGGACATTTACGCAACAGTGATTTGTATCACTCCCTTTAGGTGCCTCATATCTTTATCGGCGAGCAAATGGCACAACAATGCTTTATAGTGCCGCGAGGTGATCGATACATTTTAAAATTGAATTCGTTATGTTAAAGTATCTTGATAGGTGACGAAACCTGGCTTTACTACTATGACATTCCCATTAAAGTGCAGAACAAAGTCTGGCTCTTTGAAAATTGAAGCAAGCGCGTGTCTGTACGAACACCTCGATCTGTGAAATAGTTGCCGTATTTTTTATTGTGAGAGGAGTTGTAGAGTCCATGGTATTATAAACACAAAACATAGTCACCGAAAAGTGCTTGTTGAGGGGATAAAAACATTTGTCATCGCTCGATTTCGGGCACTTTGGTTTTTCCACCACAACAAACGTTTCTCCGAGGTCTGTAACGAGTAATTAGATTTAGTAAGAACCGGACTGAAGGTACTGAAACATCTATCGTAAATTTCTGATTGGGTTGGTTTTTTATACGAGGAATATACTTGCAAAATGTGGATGAGATTCTATTTCAAAACTCAGCCCGGAAGCCCAGAAGCAGATAGCATGAACCACGACTGCGGAAGTCTACGTACCAGATTTTAAAATTCATTTTTTTGTATGGTATTACATACCTTTTACCTTGGCCTTTGTTGTTCTGAAGACTACATATTTTATCAATTTTTAAATAAAATTGTTATCTATTTTTGGTTATATTTAGGAATGGACTCATATCCGGAGATTATAAAATGGACCAAATTAGAAACCTCTAAGCAAAATAAGATTGTTAAGTAGAAGATTCCTATAATAAATCAAATTACGATTAAGAGAATAATGTATTAATCTAACTTATAAACTTCAGCGGTCGTTGTCCATAATTCTTGGGGGCATTCTGGCTGAAACCAGGTCTCTGGTACTGCTGCTTCATTTGCCAATGTTTCGTCTGTTCCAGCAAAGAACGTTCTTAAGGTGTCATTGATATTTTCACTGCTGCACTGAAACTGTTTTTGTTAACCTCCCCACTTCTATTCCGAAACAGATTCTGTGCAACAGTGAGAAGATCAACAGTAGTCCGGAGGATGATCCTTGTAAGAGTGGTAGAAAGTCGGCATGTGAGAAAAAAAAGTTGGAAGAACAGAATAACGTATTTTTCTTTGTATTCTAAAAAACGTCTAATGCATTCAAGTATTCGCACGTCATTAAATGTGTTTTAATTTATTTATTTAGAAACAAAAAACAAATAAAATTATTTTGGAAATTTAAATTGAGATACTTCAGAAAGTCTTAATGTAATAATTTCATAGAGGAAACCATTATGTATTTAACAAAAATTATATTACAGTAGACAAGTTATCGTAAGCCAAAAATATCGGCATACAATTTTCTATAGTAACGGATGTTATTCAAATATTTTTTTCTTAGAACGCACCTGCGCGTATTATTAAATTTAAAGTGTGGACCAGATGCCTGACAAAAATCGATAGTTAGGCTTAATAATGGTCTTGGTTTGCTTATTCTAAAATATATTGACGAACAAAATAATTTTATTAAACTTATATAGTGTTGAAGTTTTTAAATTTCTACCGCAACGCAATAATTTTCATTAACTCGATGAAAAAAATAAATCATTCCAGATTCATATTAAATTCGTTCTCGCACTATCCGCCACTTCCTGGAACGTTGTACATCGAGCTGCTTGTAATTATAATAATCCATAACTCAACCCATAACAGCTTAATGTCAAGTATGGGAGATTGTCAGGTGATGAGTTTTGTCCATTTGTGTTACGTAAGTTTGCTTAATTTAGTGATAAGTAAATAAGGTTTATTTCCATCTTGAAGTTTCCTCGTCACTGAAATTTTGAAGAAATTAATTAAATTATTAAAATGTATTTACAAGTACCACTCTTAACTACTTTGATAGTTAGCAGGTAGACTTATGTATAGTAAAAGCAGCGTCCCTATGACCAGCAGTCTGTTTGTCGATCTACATATGCGTTGAGAAACTAATGAAGGTGTGCGTTACATTCAGTCACTGAACGCTGATATGCTGTGTAATAGATATTTGCATATTTTGAATGTTTATATTACTTTTCTAAATTAAAATCTCAAAATTAATATTAGGTATTTAAAATATAGAACAAATTTAATGAAAATATTGCCGATTATTTTGTTTTGAGAATTGGTTATATTAATTATATAAATAAATAAAACTTAACAAAATCTATCTTTTTCGAGAAAAATAAACATAAAAAAACGGGCTCTTCTAAGATTAAAGTGGTTTTGCTCTAAAAAAAAAGAAACAAAACAGAATTCTAAACTTTCACTTCACTAAATGTTCAAACCAATATCCAAATGCGAACGAACAATACCCTAATCTATTGTAGTAGTTGCTTTGAACACTTGTAATTATTGAATATTTTCCATATAATTAATAATCTTTGCTTTCAATTTTTCTACATTATTAGCCCTGTTGAAATGTCATAAATTGATGTTTTAGTGTAACCTCAGACAAAAGAAACCATTTGAAGATAAATCAGATAATCTAGGTCGCCAATGAGTACTCCAGCTAGTTAATAACCTATTATCAAAGATGCTATGAAAATATCCTCTGACAATTGCAGTAATATGTGCAGGGCATATATCTTGCTGGAATCATGTTGTTTTATATTTGTGTCTTTTAGATTTCGCAGATCAATAGATACGATATTCTACAGTGGATGTAAATATTCTGCGGAATTTTTAGTTTACTCTATAAAAAGCAGATTGATTATGTTATATGTATGCCTAGCAAACCATCCCAATTATTTAACTTTTGTGGAATTCGAGTGTTTTTTTCTCTAATAACCAATACCTTAAAACGCTTGGATCATATCGACCATACGAAAATGAAGTATCATCAGTAAATAAAATGTTTATAATATAGTTGTTATTAACTGCTACGCTATTCTTTCATATCCTTTTAGCAAAATTTAGCAAAAAACTTCATTCGAATTTGTCAATTTATACGAATGATTCTTGTGTTTCATTAACACTATGAATGATGATGACAAACATTATATACTTTTGCAGTTCTTTGGGAAAATAATTTTAGTTCCTCTTCTACTGTAGTACCGATAAAAAGTTTTTTTTTAGTTTTGTGAAATACTGTCTCTTTTGTGTTTAAGCGGATATAAGCAGCCATATATTTAAAAGTTATTAATTGAAGCCACATGTTTCCATCTTATTAATTGTGTGACGCATTGTTGCAAAACCAGTAACTACGTTCAAACTTAATTTGAAATAGACCTTCGATTTCTCTGATGCTGTGATTAAGATGTTGCTGTTTTATAACAAACTTTTTTTGTCGGAAAGAAGAAATATCCATAATCAAATATGAAAATAGTAGTGTTTGCAAGAAAAACGCTTTCACGAATGCGACAAAACAAAGAAAAAAAATTAATATTCAAAATACAAAGTAAATATAATGTTGAAGAAAGCAAAACGAACTCAGAAATGAAATAAAACTCAGTTACAAAACATGTGTTTACGAGTGCTGATCTGTTTTCCTCCTCTACAAGTAAAGCATTCTATATGGTGCGAGAACATCTCCACTTCTTTTCCTGCAAACATTTTCGAGTATGTACTCCTGACCATAGGGATTCTGTTTTTACTGTACATCTATATGCTTAAATAGCTTCTTCAGTTGCTAATTGTGTATTTCGTATCTTATGTAAATTTGACTTAATATTTTGATAGGTTCTTTTTTACATTAGGTTGGATAAATCGATTACTACTTTGACTTTAGTTAAAAACCCTTTTGGCCGTATATTCAGTGAACGTGTGTTATTATCCCACCAATATTCTACGCAATACAAAATACTTATAGAATAATTTAATCGTTTAAATGTACAATTACTATTTTTGCTTCGAAAGATCTAAACTAGTAATTAGAGATATTAATTATTATCTGCTTCAGAATTATTTATTGCCTCCTTTTAATTAATGTTTACTTCAGTTTCAATAAATAGTCTTTCTAGAGTCTAGATACTTATAAGGGTCGATCGGTAATTAGTGAACCTGCCGAAAGGTAATCGTGTCCCTCAAGTAACTGATAGAAATCAGTTCAGCGTCAATTAATTTACATAAAAGATATTTCAGGAATTTATGTTGGTTCGGTCTAAGAAATTAGTTCAAGTATAATAAAAGGTGTACTAAACTAAGGATGCGTATTCAAATATAGAAATACAATAACCAAAGAAAACGCTTTTAAAAATATACACTATCTAAATACCTGCATGAGCGTATAGTAGCTGTTACATTTGAGATGATTAGAAAAACTAAATTTTTCGTCATATGTTAAAGCGAAAATTTTAGTTACGGATTGACAAAAAATCGTAATTTTATTGTTCTTGTAAAGAGGCTCAACTTTAGAAATTTTTTGGGGCAAAATACGAAAAAATATCTATCTATCTTTAATTTAAAATTATCGTAAATTATTATACGACAAATACTGGCAACAGAGAACGAAAATTATCATTTCGTCTTCCCTTGTGACCTACATACATTAAATTTGTGAGTTTCGTAAAGAATTTAAAGGTGTAGATAATTTAAGAAGTTTCTCTATAACTTCCTTGAAAGCACATCCAAAAGCTCCCCTTCTTTAATAGGGAATATAGTTAGAAAACTAATTTATTCTGCTTCAAAGAGTTTTATACAATATAAAAACAGTTACATATTTATAAGTTCAGTTATAATTTTCTGTACCTATTTTGTGAATTAAGGAGTAGATATATTCGTCTTAAATATGTATTATAAATTTATAAGTAACAATTGATTACTTATTTTAGTATCTGCATATCAATTTTAAAGCAGATAAAACTGATCTAGGTGTCTATAAGAAAAATTAGACGATATCCAATTATACAAACTACAATCTGTACTAGTTTGAAAATATGTATATACATTACATATAATTTCAATATATGTAACACATATTTCATTTTCAAGACAAGGGTGTTTTTCTTGAAAAACTTAAAACAAAAGAACCGTAATTATTGCAATTCATTTGCGAAACTTAATCTAACAGTTCATTTTAAACCAATTTAGACATTTCTAATTTAGTAACACTTAGCGACAAATACAACATTAAAGTTCTTAATGTACAACATATATGTTTTATCAAAACAGGGAAAGCATTCGACAAAGGGTCGGGACAAAAAATATGGAATATCTTGCATAATAGTGGTTTGGATAGAGGAGTAACACGAGGGCGGATCTGTAATTAGTGTGCCTAAACAAAGAAACACAAATGTGTTGCAAGATATTATTTTATTTGTCAACGTTTTTCCTTGTACTTTATTACATTTAGTCCATCGATATTCGAGGCTTTTCACTCCTTCAGAAAAGAAAGTTTTAGCAAGCTGTTATAAATATGCTTTATTTTTAGTGGTCATCCCCACATTTGACCTAAATCTCTTGCCACTGAGCTAAGTTTTCTGGTTGGGAAGAAAGAAAATCGTGAGAGGCAAATATGGTGAATAATCTGGATACGGAAGTAGTTCATGTAATTTATAAATTTTTATTATTGAAAGAGTAAAAATATACACAATTGCATTATCCTGAAAAAGAAGCCCTTGTTTTTCTTTTAGTTAGACTTTATACATTGTATTGCACCGTGAAGTGCGATCTAAAAGGGATGCATAATATTCGTCAGATTATGGTTTCACTTTTTGAAAGAAATCGTCAAGAGGAATTTGTAGTCTTAAAAGAACCATAATTACCTGTACGAGTGTACGGTGTTAGCCTTCTTGCGAGTACTTGTGCCAACCACAGTTCACTGATTCCATTTTTGCTTTGTTTCTGGTGCATAATGTTTATGCCGACGATTTGAAAATTTACCACAGAATTGCCTCAATTGATGATGTTCGACTTTTGCAGGAGGCTTTGAGTTTTATCTCTGTCTGGTGTACCAACAATAATCTGTCCCTAAATATTGAAAAATGTTATTCAGTCTCTTATACACGAAAATTGAATAGGATTGAGTACCTATATCATATTGATAACGTGTTAGTTTCGCATGTGGATTCTATGAGGGATTTGGGTGTTGTTTTCGATTGCAGGCTGTCCTTTTCTGACCATGTTTCGGCTATGCTCACAAATGCACACAAGGTTCTTGACCTTATCATGCGGACTTGCAGGCGCTTTGCAAACACGGGATGTATATCCTCTTCATTTCGTGCGTTAGTGCGTAGTAAGCTGGAGTATGCTGCAGTGGTGTGGTACCCTATTTACGATAATCAAATTGATACCGCGGAACGAATGCGGAGAAAGTTTTTGAAATACTTATCATTCAAAGAAAATGGTTTTTATCTGGGACACGACACTGACTATGGGGAACTTCTACTTAGTCATGGCCTTGAGTCCTTGGCAGAACGGAGGGGGAGTGTCAGTGCTACGTTTATGTCTGGCTTGATTTCGGGGAAAATCGATGCGCCAGAGCTGTTGGCTGGCGTAGGTTTTGCGGTTCCACGCCTGGAGTCGAGGTTCGGTGATCCTTTGGCAATGGGAACGCCAAGAACCAACATTCTGTTTAGGGCTTCACTTACGCACTCGGCTAAGAATTTCAACCAACTGCATCGTCGCGGTGTTTGATTGGATTTAATTTGATTTATTTATTTATTTAACTTACATTTAGTTCTATTATTTTATTATTCATTTTCTTTTCTGTTTTTGTTTTTTTTAATATGTATTATCAATGTAATTGTAATTTTTGGTTTGTATACCCTATAGGAGTACTCTGTTGAGTGGTTAATAAATATTATTATTATTATTATAACGATTTATCTAGGTTTTATCAATCATTATTATTTGATGCCAAAAGCCTTTCCGATCATGTCTCCTTCTTCTCCTCCGAATTGGGGACTGAAATGCGTTTTAGTTTCAAAAACATTACTTGTAAGATGGGTGCCGTCATCTTGCAAGTAATGTTTTCATTTTCAATTCATTACAAAAAATCGAAATTAGTAATCCATGGGAAGTGTCTGGAGACTCTGCCACTAACACCATATTAAGTACTTTTTTAATATTTTCTGGAGTAGTAACAAGTCTTTTGGGGGCTCACTGTATTGTTCATCAAACATACTGGTCCGACTATTAGTAAGCTCACATATCCATAGTTTTCTAGACCTAAACACAATTTACTCTAATTCAAATGGGAAGCGTTCTTACGATCGAAATGAACACAAATTTGTTTCGAATGATTGTCGTGTTGAAAAATGAATAAGATTATTTGTGATCAATGCCCTCTTTCTTTCAGGCTCACGAATTATTGATCCACCCTTATAGAAAAAATTAAATCGCTTTGTGAGACAAGGAGAAGTCTTTAGTTCCCCATTGTGTATAATATTTGTAGATTGAATCATAAAAAATTCCAGTTAGCAAATAAATAATTGCGGAAATATTAAAATCAATCATTGAAGTCAGTGAATATGTGTTTGCGCTTGATATTTTAATATAATCAGATGTGTTAAGGAATTAAGAAACAAAAGAATGAAAGATAATGATGGTAATTATGGGTGAGGATACAAATCCATATTAATATATTGGAAAACATAGAATTATTAAGTATCTAGAAACAGTTGTAGATTAGTACAGAGAAACTAAATAAATAAATAATGATAGAGTATGGAAGGAATAAAATTATTTCAGAGTAACTGGAGAGGTTATATTAAAAAGAAAGAAATAATAATAATAAACTCTGTTGTTTAGCAGAAACAAGAAATTAAATGTTGAACTAAATATAACCATTGCACAATATATAATGTGATTTAATTATGCCAACAGCAATGATCGATAAATTAAGGATTGCATAATAATTTAACACAATTGTTCAATAATTAAATTATAGAAAAGATTTTAGAATTGCCCGCGGCGCAAGTACTTTACAGCCTACTCGCATAATTAGATCATACGTGTAAAGGTACTAAGGAATAAAGACCCTAGAATAGATTCTTGAAGAATGTCTGACGATGGAGTCTAGATTGAAAATCATTGTAATAGAAATGCGTGCCTCAAATAAGATTATTGGATCGAAATCCTCTTACTTGAGGAACGAAAGTAAATCGTTTGAGAAGACATTCACATTTACTACACTCTAGAAGTGTACAATAATTAATTGAACGAAATGTCTTTTAAAAACCAATATAAATTACATTAATTTGTTGTTAAGTATCCAAAGCTTTACTAATACACTGATTTATTTTTTTTACTAACACTTATAGAAGTTTGGCCGATAGAGAAACTTTCGAAAATTTAAAAAATGGCGTTGAAATCAAACTACAATAATATTTTGTTTTTTTGAAATAATGTAAATGATATAAAAATAAAATAAAGTGATATTCTTTGCAAGAAAACGTACAAACTTTTTCATGTAATTGTTCTTTCTGTTGTTAACAATCTGAATAATTGGTCATATATTTTGAATTGATTTTCTTCTCCTTGTCGAACATCACAACTACTTCCTTTACGATTTTGACCCTGACAGCTTTATGTATCTTTATCTGTGTAACATAGATGACTCATAGCTATTGTAACTCTCATGTTTCTCTGGAGCCTCTTGGCTTCTTTGTTTATATCCGTTCAAATTGAATATGATTACTGCTCTTTTAGTCTATATAGCTAAAGCAGCTGATGAAGCAGGGCCTATTAGTCTTGTTTCACCAGCTCTTACACTGTAACTTTAGAGATTTAGAAACTCTAAATTACCTAGCACGTGTTGACTCTCATAGCTTAATGTATCTTTATAGGTGTCGACGATCTTGGTTCATCTTTGCATTTCTGACTTGTATTTGGCACATTTATTTTTGTTTCACACTGTTACCCTTAGAAACAAAGGAAACAGCAATCCGACAGATCAGAGTCTTGCTTGACTGGTTAAGGTTACATACAACGGGCATGTTAAGGGAACATTGACAGGTTGTATTACATTTTAGTTTGGGTTTGGTACGAAAACGCTAATTACCGTACATATACACTAGCTGCAAGCCTTGGTTTTTATTAATGTTCCATCTAGTATATTATTTCATTTTTCAGAAAAGATAATATATCATATCTATGCTTTGAAAATAGAACCCTGAATTTTTATTCATTTATCAAGTTCCTTCAATAGGATTTAAATGGAACTCTTGTTCATAAAGGTAATTTTTGAATAACCAGGGTGAATTGCTGGAATCATTATCCTTCAAGAAAACTAAAGTATTACTATTTATTTCATTTAATCAATAAATGCAACGTACCGTTAGGTGTAGGATTTGAATCTCCCTCTACTGAAGTCCTCGCTTTTCTATTATACTTCCTGTTGTACTTGGTTCTTCCATCCCAGAATAAAAATAGGATCTTATTCTTGCACTCTGGTTTCATAAATTTCTTTCCTTATTCTTCCTTTGCTCGTCCTATTTATGTGGCCTAGTCAGTCAGTTGGTTTTGGCCAATGACTAATTCTATCCGTTATATGTTTAATTCTGTTAATATATATAGTATTGCTCCTCATTCTGTTTCATTTTATGATCCCTTTTGTTTTTCGTCGGAATCTCATGTCAGTAATTGTTACTTTATTTTATTTTTTAATGAATAAATTATTACTATCTAATCGTAAATTAGACAGAATAGCATTGCTTTCAATATTTCATGATTCTTTTCGTATTATTCCTGAAATTTTATGTAATCTTCCTGTTCACGAGTAGAAAAAGCATCCCCACTAAAACGATTGTCATCGTGTTTTGTTATTAGTACACCACATTTACGAACCATTTCTTAATTAGCGGATTTTCATGTTATCGTACCCACTGCGTTTTCTTCAATCGGTTGTTTCTTTACAGAAAAGGTTTCCCCATTGCTATGCGGTCATTTAAATTTCTTTGTTATAGCCTGCGTTTGAACGCTAACTGAAATCGATTCTTATCGCTAAATTCGCTCACTATTTAGGGTGGCGTTTTTCCTTGATTTCTTCTCTTAATCATTAAATAAAGTCGTCGACCATCGGTTGGTGTAATTAATCGTGAGGTTAATAGCATACAATTTTATAATTCGCTTGCATCTTATATTTGCCAATTGTGTTATTTACCGTCGATTTGAATGTGTTTAATCTTTAGCTTAATTGTTTGCCGTCATAGCCTCCTTTATAACCATGGCTATATATTTTGCAATATCATGTCCATTCTGCAATCGTTTTTAAATTTGGATCGCCATTCAATATCGTTATCGCATACAAACTAATCATCTGTGTAAGAATGATTACAAATAGAACGTTTGAGATTCAAAAGTGTTACCAACTAAACAACGAGAATTGTTAGTTGCAATGTTTGCAAATAAGATAGATATGAACTTAGGATTCCTTGCTGTTAAAAGTGTGAATATCAAAAAATATTCAACAGAATTTAGCCTGCATATGTCTTTGGACCCATTGAAATAATTCACCATTGATTGTGATCTATTTCAAAAGAAACTAATAAAGTAATAAATATTTAAATACAACCTAAACTCCTTTATAAACAAATATGAAAAGATTCCTTTAAGGATAAAATTTAAAAAATACTAGATCGTGGTGAGAAAGTTACAAATAATGGGGACGAAAACAAGAGAGGTCTCCAACTCTATGGAATAAGAATAAGCAAAGAAAAAGTAATAAAATCTTCGCAAAACGAAGTAAATTTATTGTACTAGTAATGTTTATAATTAGTTTTTAATATAATCAATATTTAGTGCAACACAGGTTTCTCCAAACGCTGATTCCATTTATTTATTCCGTCCATGAAAAGACTTTCTTGTTTACGGTTGGTCTAATAGCGAACAGCAGCTGGAACCTTATTGAAACAAAATGTCCTTTTAATGTCTCGTTCAACTTTCAGAGCAATTAGAAATCTGAAGGTGCCGAATCAGGATTGTATGAATGATGCGAAGCAACCGTAAATTTCAGGTTTATCACTGCTTCATTGTTTCGTTGATGTAGTGGGGTTTGGCGTTGTCGTGATGCAACAAAGAATTCGTTCTTCCGATCTTACTCTACGAATGCAAGTCTTTAGTGATCGTAAAGTTTTGCAATATCATATTGAATCAATTGTTGGTCGTTTCGTCAGGCATTTGGTATGACTGACTCCCTTGCATCCCAGAAAATTATGAGAATGAGTTCCTGCGCTGATGGAAGAGTTTTGCAAGATGAACCTACTGGCATTCACTTCACACACATACAGTTGTTGCTATAAACAGCTTCCAAACGCTTGTAAATTTTGATGAGCACGCTACCTTCTGCTGTTAAAATTCTATTACGGATCGTTGCTTGGTATGTATCTCAGAAATCGAACATTATAAATGACACTCTTATTCAACTGGCACCCAGGAAAACGAAAATTGTATACTGACAATAAGACGAGATACTCGAGATTACTGTTTGCAGGTTAGAACGTGTTTCTCACACAATGGCGTTGTTGGTGACCTTATATATCAATGCGCACTCACTAATTTATCGCGGTGCTTTTATTGAACTCGAATTAATTTAATTTTGTAATAAACCAATTACATGACCTGATTGGTTTATTAAAAATTTCCAGTATTTGAATTAACATTATTTCAGCGGACATATTTTTTAAAAGAGTTATATTCCCACTAACTGTAAATTATTGTATACTATTTCTGCACAAAATGCAAACTAGTAATCTAACTTTTATTCGTTTCTATTTCGAAGCGGACATTTCAATATAGGAAAATAATACTGTTTATAGTTCCGTGTTACAACCTGCTATAAAAATGATCCTCGAATATTGTCGAGGATAACCAGGGGTCGGATTGGTGCGACGGATTCGCCAGAGGATATTTGAAACCTCAGCAGACTATGTTCCGTATATAAAATGGTCTTATATAACTTTTCTGCCTTGGCAAAAATGTGTCTCGAGAACATATTAATCATCAGTTTTCACAGGTTTCTATTACTTTCGTAACAGAAGGGCGACGCTTATAAATTTTGTAAATTGATTTCAAATTTGTGATATGATGCAAAGAAGTGGCTTTCACTTATATCTAATTTAATAACCGTAATTGTCTAGTGAAATTAATTGTTTGTTAAATAATAGGAATACAACAAACACAAAGTAATTGCAACTGATTATGTATATATAGGTATAGACAGTCTTAGCCCTAATTCCCACCAATACTACACACTCGTATCAAGTTACAAGTCTAATAAGTTCATAAGAGGATAAACGTACTTTACTTCATCAGCACTTATTTGGTACCCGTCCAGTGAATATCATTTTTACTATAAAGTGATCTATTAAGGATTTTATTTTTTACTCATTATTTGCAATTTATAAGTATGTAGTTTAGTAATTTTGTATGTACATTAACTTATATTTATTTAATTCATTTGTTGTTCAAACTAATATGTATATATCTAAAACAGCACCAAACAGTTCGTTGTCTCTGAATATTGACATGGTTTACAACGTTACCGTACTTGTACCCATCGATGACATTTATTACTAATGCGCTGCTCTTCATTCAGATTTGGCGCCAACGTGAATATTTGACTGCTTTAGATTGCTCAAATCGTCTTTCCCCTCTCCATACAATACGCGATGGCAGATATGTACAAGGAGTCTGTCTGTATAGCAATTAACAACAGATGCTCAATGTATAGAACACTGATATGAACGATCTGGGGACTGTTAAATGTTGCAACCTTCCATGAACACTGAAAGCACTGAAAGAACTGTTGCCTTACTTTGAATTATCATTTCCTAGGCTATTTGCCTAGTGCTGTAAGTAGATGATGAACAATATCTAAAATTCTTTCTTCAACTTGGATGGTACGACGATCATCTCCATCAATTTGACTAGAAGCCACCGATTCCATCATCGAAATGTATTGATTGATGGATGCTGTCAGTGTGAATAACGTATTGCATATTCGTCTTAAATATTATAAACATATCAGCGTTTTCGTTGAAAGTGTACATTAGAAATTGCTTGGGTTATCACAAAAACGAGGAAGCAATGGAAGTGAAACTAATGAACGTTAAACTGACGAACGTCAAAATTTGACAAATAATTATTTTTAAATTACAGACATTATTCTGGGCCAAGGTTGCCGTATGTATTTTAACGTAAAAAGGAAGTTGAAGAAATGAATGTATAAGGCAAAATTCATTCACAAACGTAGCGTTGCTTAATTTATTTAACAGTAAAAATTATGGTTTTCCACAGAAAATTTAAAAATATCCAAAATATATTTATTGCATATTTTAAACGCTATTGGTCTCGTGTATCTTGACGACCTACAATGCAACATTTCTATATTACGACTTAGAATAAATCATAAAATCCCGACTATTATACATATGTACATATGAGAGTTAGTGGTGTGGAATTACATTCTCATTACATTAAGGAACGAGACAAACGACCAAATCAAATCTGAGTTAAGTGTCTATTTACGGGGATTAATTTCCATTGATTGCAACAAAACTTTGAGCATCTGAATTTAAACAAGGTCGGATCAGTATATTTGATGAAGAAAGCAGTGAAAGTCTAGAAATTATCAAAAATAAAACATGACATTGTGCTAGTAGACTGTTGAATAGAATTACGAGAAGTAGCAGACTCTACACATGTTATATGCATCAGTGATTTCGATTTGGTGTAATAAATTAAGTATAGAAAATTATGTGCAAAATGGGTCCTCAATTTAGCGAAACTAAAAATTATCTAAAAAACTTTTTATAATCGAAATGATACAGCAATGGAAGCCATGAACTGAGACATGTAGTGGTCCAAAGAATGTAAAATCTCCGCACACAAAATCTGTATGGAAACGTTTTTTGGGACTGCACGGGGGTCCTTCTTATCAATTATCTTCCCCTTTTAAAAAAAACACGAGTGATTTTTCAAATGTTTCAATAGTAAAATTTCAAAACTGCTTTAGCATCCAACACATTAGCCAGATTTTACACCCAACTTTTCCCAATCTGAAAACATGGCTTGGTGGCAAGACGGTAGGTCGAGCGAGAAGTTAATCACTGAAGTTAATGCATATTTCGAACGGTTTGATAATGCTTATTCTTCTAAAGGAATGAAAAAACTTGAATATCGGTGAACTAAATGTAATCAAACAAAGAGAACGCATTGAAAAATAGAATAATTTTTCTCCAAAATGTTTGTGATCCCTTGTCTAGACTTAATTATTTTATTTTATTTTATTATATATATATATATAGGGTGCGCAACTAAGTTCTCGCTGTTTTTTTGATGAAAATGCAACTTTATTGTGAAAAAATGTTTACAAATGAATCATTCAAAACATTGGCCGTCGCTAGCGACAACTTTTCCTCATCTTTCTGGCAGAGCTCGAATACCGTCACGGTAGAAGTGTTCGTCTTTTGAGGCTAACCACGAATCAAGCCATTTTGAGATGTCTTCATATGAGCGGAACTGCTGATTAGCCAGTCCATGTGCCATCGAACGGAACAAGTAATAATCGGACGGCGCAATATCTGGGGAATATGGCGGGTGGGGCAGGACCTCCCATTTGAGCGTTTCTCAGTAGGTTTTAACGGGTCTGCTCGTATTGTGGCCGCTTTTCGCACAGTGCTCGGCTCAATCGCATCAAGTGATGGTTTCGTTCGGTTTCAACAGCTTATAATAAATAACACCGCCCTGGTCCCACCAAATACACAGCAAAACCTTCGCAGCGTGAATATTCGGCCGAATCGACGAAATAGAAGCATGACCGCACTTAGACCGCACTTAGAGCAGCATTTCAGTAAACTTTTTAGAGTTCTCGATGCGCTTCAGCCGCCGTTTTCTTCGAATGAAAGAAGAAAAGCAACACTTCCCGTAAATGACGATTATTTGGCACAAAATCAGACATTTTCACACAATCAAAAGTATATGACGCAAAAACAAAATCACTAATGTGTCAAAGCGGTTTGTTTACCATATGTCTAAGCTTGGTTCATGACGTTTTGGTTATGTCACAATCGACCAGCACTTACTACTGGAGCCATCTCTTGAAAAACAGCGGGAACTGTATGTTTGAACGAAAATTTTCGCGGTTGTAAGTATGCGTAATATTAGATTCTTGAGCTCTTCGCTATGTTAGACATCTCAATTATCTTGTTCAGGAATTGTTTCGTAGTGAAGCGTCAACCTGAAATGCTCCACTACGGAACAACTTCTGAAAAAGATTGAGATGTCATCGAAAATAGGATTCTTTCGAGAATTTCTGTCCAACATCGCGAATATATATATATATATATATATATATATATATATATAATTATAATTAATATATATGTAAATAATATATCATACCTTCGAAAATATTCACCAGATATTTTGATTATTTTTTATCAACGCATAGATCATGTGCATTCATTGGTAAGAAATATTTATTTCCAATGCCGTATTTTTATTGATACTATTCAAATGAATTTAACATTAAATTTTTTTAGAAGTTAACAAAAGAAATTTATGCTATTCAATATTTAAACATTTAAACATAAATTAATATTGCCAATTTATACGGTTTATGATTATTAACTACATTACAATTAATTTTGTTACATATCTTCGTAAATTTAACAAAACGTGTAACATAAAATGTGTTATTGGTAATCCGATTTTTAGCTTGAACCGATTTTGTATTATTTTTTCACTAATAAAATTAATATGTTAATTGCTACACAATTTTTGTGAATTTACTTCATTTAAATGAAATAAAGGTATCATGAAATAAAGGTATCATTGAATTTTAATTTCAAAATAATGTGCAAACAATTATCAATAAATGAAGATGTGTTCATCAAAGATAATTCGTATTTTTATTTCGAATATGTGTTCCGTGCTTATCCAAATCTAGCTTGTCAGAAACATTATTTTCCACATCACTAGGTATGTACATACATTTAATTGGCGATTTTCATCTGTCATAAACAAACTTTTTTGTGTGTACTAACAATAAGTAGGTCTTCATTCGCTTCGATAAAAACGAAATTGACGACTATGTTAAACACCTTTACCTTTTATATAACTGTCAATTGTCTAAGTGTCTGTATAAAATTATTAAAATATGGAATTGCATAATCTTTAATTTTCATTCACGTTTTTCAATCATGTTTTAGATTTAGAAAAAAATTTTTGAATTAAAATGTTTTGTAAAATTGTATGAATAGGAATTTTCTGACAAACACTATTATAGTATTCTTAGTAACTATACACTCTTGGCAGGTTCATAAAAATATTTCTAGATATTCTGTAAGTTTTTCTCGCCTTTCTAAAGCGTAATATGTTTTTATGATTTTCTTGTCACACAAATTTTTACAGCGTTCTAAAAAAGCATCATTGAATTTTTCCAATTGTTAATTAAAGAAAAAGAGCGACTATTTGTAAGTATGAAAAGCAAATCAAGTTTACTGATGGCCACAAAATAAGAATTTTTGTAATTGATAACTCTAAAGAAACTTCAGAATATTATGCTTAAGGTAGTTGAAGCGAATCAATAAATAGATTATTTATATAAAATGAGAAAGGCGTAGCATAATCGTGATTCGTAGCCAAATTAGCTTTATTTAAAGGATAATGATTACTAATAATAGTAATAACCCATGTCTTCACGTCCCCCAACAGCTTAGCGCCTATAACAATTCAGACGGCAGACCGTCCTCCGTTTAAGAAAACCTTAAGATTTTCTTAAATGGAGATGGGAAACTATGAGAAACTTTCCCGGACAGCAGGCTATATAAACAAAACCTTTAATCTGATGATATAGCTAATATTTTTATACAATGTAGAAATCTCGTTCCAATTGGTATTATAAAATCAGTAAGGAATTGGGAATGAGTTTTACAATAGGTTATTGATATAGATAACACTAAGGAGGAGAATTGTAGAATAACAAAACATGGAAAAAATTTAAGGATTTGTAAACATCTTAATACACATAATTAAATACATTAGTTATTTAAGGTTTAGTAAATTAATTAATTATTAATTAATTAATTAAACTAAGACAACTTGTTAGGAAAGGTGGCATAGTTGCTACTGTTACAAGTAATACTGAAATCCGCAGAGAGCAATGATGGCGAATCTTTTGAGTAAGACCTGTCAAAATAGATAAGGAACCTAGCTTAACTCGGATGTCATGTCCCAAGTTGAAATATTCATAATTTAGTAATTGTAAATCTAGAAAAAGAGTTATGATTTTATGATTTTATTTATTAAAAGTGAATATAATATTATATTCATGAATTTCATTTGTTAAATTTTCAATCGAAAGCTTAGTATTTTGTATATTTCAAATTCAAACAAGCAGTACAAAGTTTATCTATTATTCGCCTTCTTGATTGTTAGAAAGCTATCTGTAGATTTTGTCAGAGTGTTAAAAATGTGCGATAATCGGTTCAAAGTACTCCAAATTTCCTGTCCCTAGTAGCACCCTTTTTCATTCTCCAAGTAATTTTATTCCAGATTCTCAAGTTTCGACCTTAAGTCGACAAACATTTGAGTTCAGATGCTGTCTTGAAATTTAGTAATTTGCATCTTCAAAGCATCAATTTATATTCTTTGGGAACCACCACGAAACTTTGTAGCTTAAAGTTCAGTCCATTCGTATGAATAGAGAGCTCTGTAAAACGAACGTCAATGCTCCGATCCACTTATGATCATTGATCTAGAGAAAGTTTGCTAGTTTCTTATCCTTAAGAAATACCATAATTTCTATAAAGCACTCCATAAATTGCTCAAGTACTACTCCTCAGCTCAGTCATCGCATTATTAAAAATTAACAGTCAACAGTAGAGTCAAGTTCCGGTACACGTGCAGAAAATTCTCGCTTGTGAGGGGTCCAGCAGCTATTAAAGTTACTTAGTACATAATATCTCCTAATGGATAAAGCAATAAAAAGGTACAAGTGAATGTCCATTAGCTTCCTTAAAAATTTGTACAAATCCTTTTTTCCTATTATGTTGGTTGCCCTATGTGCCAGTGACATAACTTTATAGATGTCAATTTTTATATTGTTGAATTGAATTGTTATGGAACAACACATAGAATATAATTCCAGTAATTGGAATTGCAGAATGTATATCGCTACAAAATTATTAACATAGTAAAACGATTATACAGTGAGTGGCCTTAGAATAATTATTTATTATTTGCGCTTTTTAGGCGGCTATATACGGTAGTACTACTACATAGGTCATCGGGAAAGTTAAGATACATTTTTGCATCAGATGACTATAGTTTATTTTTGTAAGCGAGAGTAATTCCCATCTATCTTTATGCTCTGTAATGTAACAGTTTCAACTTCATTTAGGAAAGAAATTAACGATTAGGTTGAGTGTATAATATTTTACAAAAAGTTGAAAATATAAGACCAAAGTGTTCATTTTCGCCATATTTTACACTTCTACTTTCTAGGGAATAACGTTAATGTCAACTATGTTTCACGAAATTCCGTACCGGCGATTTTAATCTTAACACATGTTTCTCTCAGGGAGGAAAACTGATGTTGATAACGACAAAATAGGTGTTAAGAGATAATAATCGACAAACCATTACTCAAGCGTTTATAACTACAAGAAATACATATTATACGTCAGCTAACAGAACTCAAAGAAGTTCACTTGGAGACCCATCTACGATATGTTCCTTAAACGTGAGAAAATGATACTCTCTTGAAGTGTCTGGTAACTGATGATGAGAAGTAGATTGTGTCTAACAATATGGTATGAAAATGATCCTTGTTTCTGTAGATTCACCTCAAACATTATCGAAAGCAGACATTCAACAGACGAGAGTTTGTGTTCAGTGAGGTGTAATTTTGAAGGTGTTCTTTTTTCAGTTTCTACCAAGGAACAAAGCACCTTAATCAAATGTGTACGGCAATTAGTCAGTTCAAAAGAATCTTTCGTTTAGAAGCATCCACAGCTCATTAACTATAGAAGTCACATAACACGCTAGACCACATACAAGCTGGACTACCCGCCACAAATTATTGGATGGAATGTGCTCGTAACAAATTATGCGTTCAGATATCCAATTATTTCGTTCGCTTCAAAACTCCTTGTGTGGTGTAACTTTAGACTTCAGATGAGGTTGAGAATCAAAATCTTGAAAAATTTTTCGTCGATAAAGGTTTCTGTTAATGAGATTTGCTACCGAACGATGGCAAAAGGTTACCGAAGAAAACGGGTAACATAGGATTGATTCTTTTTTATAGTAATAATAATAATGACCTTTATTGCCAACAGGCTCATAGCCCAATAACAGGAACTGAGTTTAGACGTATGTGTGGCAGATATAATAAAAAAATTAAAGCTAATTCAAATTAAAGTTAATAAGAAAAGCAAACAGAAACAAAAATTACTAAAAATACATGTATGGTAACATGCTAAGCAAACAAGTCAGCAAATTCGTTGGCACTTTTACTCAAAATGTAGACCGTTGTTCTCCTGCGAATATTAGTCCGCGCCCTTGGCGTCACAATGGACACATTGCACCTAGAGTACAAACGGGGCACTAAAAAACACAAACGATGCAGTAAAGGACAGTCAACACTGTTACCAAGAATGCCACCACAGAGACTAGCCCTTCTGTCATGCAAAGAGGACATATTATGCTCAAGAAACAACTCTCCCTGCGACACACCTTTGTGGGTAAGCACTACTAACCTTGAAGGTAAGGAATTTTAAAAACCTTCGATAAATGCGCTCCAACTTCAAGCACTCACAGGCATATATCGGAGACCAGACCAGTGATGCATACTCCAGTTTGCTTACTACATAAGCATAGTATAGGGACTTTAATACATCAGGGTCAGAGAAATATTTGGAGGTGCGGAATACAAAACCCCAGCGATTTGCAGGCTTTTAAGTACACACTAGTGATCTGTACCCGAAAGGTAAGATAAGAGTCGAAAATTACTCCAAGATCCCTAAACTCACTCACCCTCCCCAAACTATCATCTCCGATGTGGTACACGGATTCAAAAAGCAAAGTAGACCATGAGAAGATCATGGTATAGCATTTGTTAATGGTTAATCTTACCCCAAACGGTCTACACCCCCCCCCCCAGGAAGCCCAAGTTCCGCTGCAGGTTATCAGTACCCTCAGGGGAACGAATTTCGGAAAAAATAATAAGTAATAATTGATCTATGAGAAATAATACTTCCTCTATGAGAAATAATACCTCTCGACTTTTCCGATGGCCAAATAAAATACATAAAAAGTAAAGTGAATGTCTGTTAATTAGTTGGAGAGGTACATATTTGACAGGTTCATCGTGAACCTATTGCTCTTACCAAAATAAAATTATTTAATATATTTAAATCGATACAAATCTTAAACGAAAATCTACAAATCAAAATTCGCCAAGAAAATGTTTACTACAAAATGATATGTAGAAAATATAAAATATATACCATGATATTGGTTTCGTCGTCAAGTAATGTAGTGGACTACAGAATGTTGCTATGTAGTATTCTTTAGACTAGGGAAATTCTTGTAATAACTGAAGGTTTCAGAAAAAGGCGTTTCATGGAAATTCTTTCAAAGGTAAAGGAATTTTATCATTAAATTAAATTATTTAATTTTGGTTCATAGTCTCGCCTAATTTTAATATATCTGTTACAAGAAATAAAATATTTTTTACTAAAATGGAGTAGAGCTTTTGCTTACAATCAAAACGATTGCTAAATTGATTTCCTCGAGGATCCTTTTCTAAACGAGAATACAAATAGCCGCTACTAGTCAAGACGGAACTGTATGAGCCACAGTTAACTTTTAGTTTCACATGCAGCAATCTAAATGAACTAAGTTAATATTTTTATTAATTTAATTCATTCAAATTGCTACATTATGATTTTCTTTACAGCTTCTTTTGTATTTGACTTACTTAGAAGTTATTTATTTAACACTCCTTTCGTATAGAATACTTAGCATCATCCACTTTCGAAATAAAGTATTTATAAAATATATCTCATGGAGTACCCAAAATAACCGGGAGATGCGTTGGTTTTAGACAGAAAACAAAAACAGAAGTTATTGTAGGTACTAGTTTCAACTAATTATTTCAACTTAGGACGGCAATCACTAAACAACAAATCCCAAGGACACATTTCTTTATTCTTTAACGCTATAATATGAAAAGGGAAACCTTTCATATACAACAACTAATAATTTAAGTACTTGTGTGTCACATTTATCCAGGAGTTTATAGTCCTAGTTTCATATATATTATAATTTATTGATTCATTTTCACGTAGAAGTTATGAAAGAGATGCGTATGTATGTGTATAAGCCGGATATATATGGTAGTGAACGCTTCTAAATACAATTACAACTTACAGTGTTGAATACTCTTCTTTACTTATAGAAACTCGAACTTTATCTCTTTGCATAGAGTTTGATTTTTGGCGTGGCATAATTTCCCTGGAAGTTTAAAGTAGCAATTACAGTTTTGTGCCATATTCATTCTTGGTGAAGACAATGGAAATGCTGAATTTCGTGAAAGATTTTTGCTTGCATTTGGAATTTAAAATGTCGAGATTCTCTAGAACTTCCTCTGATAATCGACGTATAACTTGGATATCATTTTGTTTTAAACTAGAGTGTTTATTAAAACAAATTGTTGTAATATAAGTACATTCATTATACAATGTCAAATCTAAGACGGTTTGAAATTATTTTTAGTTAAAATAAACTATGGTATTAAATTAGAATGATTTAATGCGTAGTGGTACACGATTACTGGTACCATTTTTAATTTCTGATAACTTGCGTTTCATAGTATAGCCCAATATTCATGTTTCAAAGTACTAAATGTATTTGAAATTTACACTGATATACAAAAAGCTTTAGGTGAAAATGCTCCTTAGAAAGCCAAATTTGTCGATGGGTTATGGAATTCAAATGTGGCAAGCATCGAAGTTGACTTATCAAAGTGCAGCAACCTCGGAATTATCAATAAAATATATGCCCCATAAAGAAGTGTAATTGGCCCAACTCTGTATCTCCTAATACATTATATTTCTATGTTAGAAACTAATACCTTAGCTATCTTTTCTAACAATGCAACAATACTAACTTCTGGAATAGCAGGTGAAATATAAACATATAAACATATAAACATCATGATAGCGTTCTCCTAAAAAAGTCGACATTTCATCAGCTAAAAACGACTTCTTAGGAACGAAAAGCATAAGTTTCCTAGACTATCTTGCAAAGGTTAACAGTTTGATAACTTACTGGACAAACTAAAGAGATCAATTTCTGAAAAACGAGCTGGAATGGTATAAAATATTTCTCCTCTTTGGGTCTCCTTATGTTTAGCGAAAAATTGGAACTGAGACATCAGATTTTATCTCACCCTATTCGTCACATCTAATGACTTCCGTCTATTTTCCAAACTCAAGCTTAAATGTTTATATTAAAGTATATGAGTACAACTTAAAATTAATATACAAGACAAAAAACTTTCCAATTGTTTTATCACTTCTAATTGTCAAGGGTATATCTTGCAATTAGTTTTGCAAAAAATCAATTGCTAATAATTGTAAAGTAAGCAAAAATATACGTAATCATATTTGAAGGCAAGGTCCCGAGTTACGCACCAAAAGTGACCCTTGCTGATGGTGTTCTAAAGATGCGTATAACTTCGGAACGAATTTTACTTGCCATCAAGTAAAATTGGTATTTCTATTTATGCAACTATATACATGTTTCTCTTTTTTGTAGTATAATACAACAATGTAAAACTAAATTAAAATTTGTTATATATAATTATAAAATAGCTCGTCTTTAAATAATGAAACTAATCATAACTGTCGTGTAATAGAGAGGGCTTCCGTGATCTGATGTCTGCGATTATGGAAATGAATAGACTAATTTTATTTTCCAATTTTCCTTATAGACTTTATAATCATTGTTTACACTGTAGTAAGGGTTTTCTAACCCTGCTTTGACCTTAATTGCCCGGAACATCTTTAAAATTGGCATTGCTGTCTATAAATATAATTTTAGTTCAGAGACTATATATAACTCAAATTTTATCTGCATTTAGTATTAGTGTATTGTGAGTTAGACTAATGATAAACATAGATAAAACTTTTAATTTTCGTTTTTATGGTAGTTGTAGCGATACTATACATAAAATTCTAATTTTAAATTAAATAAATGAGAAAATCGAGCAGGATCATTTATTGATATACAAATGTATTTTTTTTAGAATTTGAAATAAAATTACATATTTCTAATGACAAATCATGTTACTGTTTAATGAAAGACTTCTGTTCGAAGAGCTTCCACTTACATGCCAATGAAACACCTTTGCAAGTTTCGTTTACATTTTAATATTGCATTTCATATACTTTTTTTATACGTTTCTATCTATGATAAAATTTCAAATTTATATTCGTTTAAAATGAAGAATATTTACTGACTGTCAGACAATGCATATGCTATGTATCTGAAGAATTGACGTATTTGTCTCTGCCCTTCTTTATAATGGTTGCCCAAATCAAAGCTTGTGACGAATTATTTCAGGCTGCTTTTCATGTTCAACCTTTTAAAGTTGTTTATAATACTATCACATCAGAGCAATTTAATTATATCATAGCCTTAATTATTTTTTAATTAGCATATATTTTTTGTACTCGTATTGGTCATTTACCACTCAATTGTCCTTCACTTCAAAGTTATTTAATTTCTCGACCAAGTAGCTCAATTTCATCACAAATAAATCATCTCGAAATTTCTCGGCTTCAGGTCTGTTTTTCCTTGTACAAAAATTGCGATTTCGTCTCTTGATTCACAATACGTTGCGAAACTTCCCCACTTAATAACTATCTTGCTTCGCTAGAAAGCAATAACGCTGAATGCACTGCACCCAATGTCTTTACAAGGTGCAACAAACATTCTTGATTACAACAGTCGTAAACACAATATTCCGACCAGGACTCATTTTTTTTTGTAAACAAAGCGTTAATGAATCATACGATGTGTCCAGACACATTGCGGAGTTTTTTGTTTTACAAGTTCTTGTAAACTTTGGAGTCTTCCAGATATTGTACGTGCATATTTATACGAAATTTTTTCATTGTATGTTTGCCTCGTTTACAAAATCGTTTAATGTATTAAATAATGTAAATGATGTTGGTTCGAGTTCTATTGGTTTGAAGAAAAGTAGTTCCACTGCTGACTGACATATCATCAAAAAATCGAAATGAGGCAATTAAATGAGCATCTTTATTGCTGTCTGTTGCCTCATCAAACTGAATTGAAAATAATTTGTCATGCAACTTACCGAAATGCTCTAGTTCTTCAGTTATATTACCAATTCTACGGGCAACATTATAATTTGGTAGAACTGTAGGACTGTAATTGTTTGACAAAATTATCTACACGCATAGTCTCTACAATTGCAATAGCAGCTGGCAAAATTAGTTGTTCGCCAATGGTGTGAGGCTTTTACATCTAGCTATTTTATGTGAAACTTTCTATGAGGCAGATAAAACTTTTTCATTCGCAGACAAAGCCTTTTTGAAAAATAATAATAATTTTAATTCGAAGAATTTTCGGGGTTTAGGTTTATTAGGTTTATTGCTGATTGCTAGCAAAATTTTTGAGCAAAAACACAGAGTCGTTTCTTCTTCATTTATTTAGAGCTGGTAAATCCGAAATTAAAGAATTTTTGAGAATATTTAGCGGATTTTATCTTCGGAACAACGCTCGTCTGTGTATTAATGCTTCACTATCGTCTAATTCAAAGGACGCGACGAGGATCCTGATTGGAAATTGAGTCGCTATCTTAATAGGTTCTCTACTTCTCTATTACAAATTATTAGTTAACGTAGTACCTTCTTTTACATATTGTTCAAAGCTTTAATATTTCACGTTCTCACTTCCGAACAGACATAAATAAAACTTGCGAGTGTCAGTCATTACTGACACTCTCAAGTTTTATTTGCGGTAAAGGTCGATAGCTTTAACTTTTTCAACATTATTATTTCGATTAATACTGTAGTTAGTAATTTAACTCCTGATGGTATATAAACAACTGTTTTAGAGAATAGACAAGATTTTATGTATTTTTTGCTTTTCGTGATTGACTTCCTGTAATTTTCTTTATTTATGACCTGGTCTTGAATGTCAATTGCAAAAGCTTTAACTAATTATTGACTATTATTGATTAGTCAGACATTCGTTAGTAATTTACAGCCTTAATTTAATTAATGGCTTGTTAGAAAACTGTTCATTATTTAAATTTTACTTTTATATATTTAATTGAGACTTTTTAGTAAATTGTTCATTATTGAGGTATTATCTTTATATATTTGATAGCTCTAACTTAACTAAGGACTTGTTAGACGGGTAGTTTTATTCAATTTTTCTTGCTAGTTGACAATTAATTAGTAAACTGTCAGCTATTTACAATAGCTTATCACATTTTTGATTCATAGACCACTGTCAGCTATACTTCACATATTCAATGGTTTAATGTTATTACTGATTCTGTAGTAAACTGAACATCATTTTCTTCTGTGATTTTATTGTGACTTTTTGTTGTTGGGTTGCTTATTAAGTGGCACTTATATAAAAGTATATTTTGTATGACTTGTGTAAACCAACTATAAGTATTTGTATAGGTGGAGATGATTAACTAGTGTTCCAAACTGTAAGTTGAAACGTTTCTTTTTTTTGCAATACCTATCTAGTCTATATATGTTTCTGAATATAGTGTATAGCGAGATTTTCTTAACCAGCATGATAAACTTGTAATATTGTTTAATTTTTCTTGTTTGACTATAAAGGGGACCCTCTTTTTTATGTTGACAATATACCGAACGTATTTTATAGATCCTCCTTTCGCTTCAGTACTGGCTAAAGGCTTTCAGGATAACGATACTGTAGCGTCCTATTTTATGTTGTTCATAGGGAATCTCTCCTTTTCGAATTTTCTTGAGCTAGTTTTAGGACTCTGTGGGTCAAGCAATGGAATCGCTCACGCAGAATACGGGAGTTTTTTTATTTTTCTACTGAGTACAGAGACAGGGCCTTACAATTTGCAAAATGCTATAACCTACATAATATACATATATACAAGTATTAAATTGTTATTGATCTGAGAGCCTTAGCTTTACATGCACTTGTACGCAGTGTACCATGGCAACTGTATTTCCAAAAATGGGTACATGTTTGGAAGTTACCGGAATACTACATTTCGAATCGGGTCACCAAATGTGGTATACCGGCGATCAACATGCAAAGTAATAGTGAGATACCTCTCATGGTTCTCTATAAAGAGATCTTAGGAGCAGTTTCAGTCCTGAGTCATAATCACTGGTTTTTATTTTCTCTTTTGTACGCTTCTTCCTTTCCCAAGGTAAAGGATTCTATACTTTTGTATTTCAATTGTCATGCATGTGTCACGTATTTGTTATATTCACTATTATTTAGAGAAGTAGTTTTGTTTATCTGTGTATAAGACTATCTTTATATATGCTGCAAAATGCACTTATGAAATTTAATAGTGCGTAATTGTACGATATCGGACAAAAAATAAAGTTGATACAACTTTCCGATTTGGTTTATATCCTATCTAGTCGTACTTAGTTTTAAGAAATCGTGCGATAAAGTTTTTGTAGCAAACGATATTGTTTTTGACGCGATTTTCGTACGAAATATTACAGAAAATAATTAATGAAAAAGTGTTTATATACCAGAAAACATTCCTGTAGGACCTTAAGGTTATCCAACATTTTCTTTGGATGCATATTTAAATAAGGAAGAAACTGAAATTGAACATTTTCAAAGGCGAAAGTTATTTAGAGAAGGCGACTTTTGCCTGGGAGCAGGAGTAATGGTTTTGGGAGCAGTTATGCATGAGAAACTGACATGGGATAGACAGATGTAAATGATGAGGAATAAATTAAATGAAACTTATTATTTGTTGACACAATTAAAAGACAATGTGGTGCAACAAAATTGATTATGCATTATTTTACTCCACCATATCATACAATACAATTACATGGAGCTTAACTACGGACTAAAGAGTATTTATTTGATAAAAAATGAATAATGAGGTTGTTCTTTGGTTTACATTTTAGGGAAAGGAAATACTTTTATCGGACAAGGGATTTTAACGTTTCCTTATATGTAAATTTATAAAACTGTGGTATAGTACGTTAGAGATCATAGGAATATATTTGACAAATATAAGACCAACCATGTATGTCTTAGTAAATATAAGGAATATATCCAAATATTATTTGCTTGAGAATTTATAATTCCCCGTCTAGCAGTATTAAAACTTTGCAACTATTTAAACAAGAAATACGGAGACTTTTAAAGACACTACATACTTTATACTGTGAATGAATATTGGGACGCATAAATATTTTAATTTATTTTAATTATCTTTTAAAATTTGTTTTTTGTAAATGTAATTCATTTTATTTGTTTGTATATTTATATACATATATTTTATTGTGCAAGTACTAACGTTTCAAACTGAAATAAATTGGTCCAATGAATAAAACTACCTATTATGATACACACGAAAAACATTTGACGAGAATTTTAGATTTTTTCTAATATCTAGTTAAATATTTCAGATTTCTTTCTAAAGTATTCGTAAAAGATATAAATCATTAATCCGTTCATGTTTTGTTTAGGAAGCAACAAAAATTTAAAAAATAAGTTTTACCAAGAACAAATTTCATGTGTGTATCCATTCTTAAAACAATCGCATCAAATCATATTTATTTATACCACTTTACTGCCGCGAAAACTTTCCCGGAATACACGCGAAAATTTGTTCGTAACCGCGTCATATATATGTAACCGGAGCCTAAGACGGCAAATAATTAATTTTGTTCATGTTTGTATAAGATATGCGGTGTACTTCAGAGTTAGTTTGGAATAGAGGATAGTCTGACTCTACATTGAGATACAAGCATTGTATGTATATCGTTGAAAGTTACCAATCCGAAATGATGTCGATGAAAAGTTTAACTATCCAAACGTTTTTAAATAACAATAGAAAAACTTATTATTTATTTATAGTTCAAGAGCATCGACTGTGTTTGGTCCACAAATACGTTTTTAAAATATTTGAATTGAATTTATATAGACATACTTATTTAAATCATAATATATGCATATTCTGTATACTTCTGAAAACAACAAAGATGAATCTTATTTCCCTTAAACTTTCTCTTTCACAGAATAATAAATTTACACCTTTTTTATCTATTTTCTTATATACGCTCAGATTAGCATTTCATGTTAAAAATGTTAAATTTGCTGTTAGACAGCAATATAAATGAGGCAATATCCGATGCTCACACCTCACTTGTAATTTATTGACAAAAACGTGGCGTTCGATGTACTATATGGATTATTCGCAGACGTTTGAATTAAATGAGCTTTAAGCTTTAGCTAAGCAATAAATAATGATTAAAAGTAAACCAAAACACCAGAAAAAATTGACTATGCTCCATAAAATGTTACCTTCCCAAAACTTATATTTTATAATATTTCTATCAGTTCGCTGTTAGTGATAGGGATTATTATTGCCTCTTTTTCATTGGTCGCCGATTAAATTCAAAAGAAAATGATTATCATTCAATTAATTTCTATATGTAAGAAGTTTTTCGTTAAGGATTCTTACTTGCTTGTGGAATATAGACGATTTAACAATGTCTATAAATTGTTCGGCTGTTTTACTTAAACATATTTAGTCGCCGCTATTTTACGTGTATTAATCATCATCAATTTTCGGTCGTTTTAATCATTCCGTTCAATATATTCACTTTAGAACGTGCCTATGGCTGTAAGGCAGAAAAGTGCAAGTAACTGTATGTTAGAGTGTTCATAAAGATCCAAAAGTCTCAATTCCTCGTCGATCATATGTATTGGGAATTTTCAACATCATTAGTTACGCCATAGATTCAGTGAGGATTTAGAGAAACTTTAAAATGATCCCAGATTTCATAAGAAAATGACTTTCAGTGATGAAGTCTACTTCTAGCTTAACTGTTTTGTGAATAACCAAAAAACTGTGTTATCTGATCTAAAAATCAGCCAGAAGTAATAAATGAATTTTTGTAGTGGCAACCGTTCAAGTGTGAAACTTTTTCCGGTCGTGCGGCCGTGTTTCCGCAATTTCTGCTTTCAGCTGATCAAGCAATAATGCGCAACATGACCCTGTTATTGTTTTCCCTTTTTCAAGTTAGTTGATTAACACAACTCCATGACTATCCGAACAAAATAGTCACCACTTTTTCGGATGATGCAACAATCTTCGCCTTTTTTTTTGGAGCTGATTCGTCCTTCGCAATCCACAATTTCAAGA
>JAVIWB010006374.1:0-92197 GCA_031893035.1 Dermolepida albohirtum
TAATCTTTCTCCTAAACGTGCGTCTTTACTCTTAATTCGCTCAATAGCCTTTTGGTACAATTTCTCATCTGCAACGTGACGCTTCAATAAATCGTTTGAATTAGAATAAAATATATCGTGTTCTCTACAAGCCTCATCCATAAAATTCACACCCTTATCGCCTCTTTCAAGACGTTCTTTTAATTTCGTTCCAGGATCACAGAATCTATATCCTGATATATGTAATTCCACTGGAAGCTTATTTATGATAGTACCCCACTCTTCAACATTAAAGAGCACACATTGATTTTTTATGCCTACAATTTTCACCACAGGTACAAAGTCAAAGTCTAGTGACAAACTAACACATATCCACTTCGAACGACTTTTGTTCCAAAAGTATGTCCTTTCTCGTACTAAAGGTATATTCCAAGATGGTTCTCGTATATTTTTCTGCACACACATATCTACTTTATCCCAGAAATCATTCGTCTGACCCACTTTTTAATTTTCAACTTCATTCGTGAAATTACCTTCTTCAATGCTAACATTTCTCAATTCACCGTCTTCAATTTTCTGAGAACAATCAGTTTGTTCTTTCATGTTAAATGAAGGCTTCATAATAACACACAATACTAAGAATAATTCTACAACTCTCCCTTTATACATGTATTTTTATTCAAGCACGTAATTATTTTTTGAACCTCATCAAGCTCAGCGGATTCTAAAAGCTCATTGATCTTAAAATGACTTTGCAATGGCCTGAAAGAGTCTAAACCAACTCGAGCTTAACAGTTTCTAAAACCTCCTCATCAACTTTGATATTGAAACGACCTTAACCTTAAAATGATCTTAACATTGAAACCTTTTCGGCCTCAACCGATTCTAGAACCTCCTAATTGACCTTGACCGTTCCAACATGTGGTCAAGGTCAATAAGGGGGTTCGAGTCCCTCTACTAACGCATAATTAGTTTTTTTATTATAGCTAGGTAGATTATTTTTAGTTCGCCTTTTCTAACGCAATAATCAGGAAGTTAAGTGTATTTTTTATTCATTTACTTCAATTCACCAATAGTTATAAATATATTTTTACATTTATTAAATAATGAATTTTCAGAAAACCAGGACCTCTAGCTTTTGCAATGGCAATGCCTTTAATGCATGAATTAAATATGGAGCGCGCTATCATAACCGCAGATGACAATCCATTAATACTTGTAGAATGTTAAATCAGCGTTTACAGGAAACTGGTATGCTTGCTCCTAAACATACTAATACAGATAGAGTAAATAATAGACGAGCTATTCATTTCGGGGAGCGGATATTGAACATTCGTAGTAAAACAGTAATCGACTTCCGGTACTAAAAAAGTTTCGCAACAGTTAAATGTTCCGAATAATAAAACTGTTCACGCAATCTTAAAAGAAAATATCCTGCAACATTTTCGTTAAAAGTGCAACCACTACATGAGAATCATAATCGAAGAAGAATTAATTTTTGTAACGAATTTCTAAACATTTTGCCAGAATGTCCAAATTTTCAGTAGCATATATTATGGTCAAAACAGATAAATTATCCAACAGATCATCAACGAATATTAAAAGGGAATAAACCTAGGTTTATGCTCTGTGATACACAGCGAACAAAAGTTAAAAGATCTGTAAGGTATTGAAACCTATAAAACTTACTCAAAAATTTTGGCAAAAATAGATAATATCCTTGCTGTCTTACAAGCTGGGAAGAATGAAACGAAACATTACTAAATAGAAAATAGTTTTCAAGGGGTTGTGAGAGAAAAAATTAATGTCTGTAATAAGAAAATTTGCAATTAAATGATCTCCAACCGTCATATTGTTAGCTAATAAACAAGTTAGTATTTTTATTCAGAAACACTGTTAACGCGAGGTGAATATACAAATACATGCAGTGTGTTTTTAGTCCAGTATATGTGTTTCAGTCTGTTCATATATAAATAGTACATATAAAACTATACCGACTAATAAAAAAAAAAGTAATGAAGAGTTACCGAGTTAATTTTTTGAATGTTAGCCTAAAACGTCTTATGACGGAAAATTCCCAAGTCGTCAACCTGCACTGTAAATAGACCAGCGTGTTGGCGATATCGCAATGGAGAGTAGTTTATTCGCAGAGGCATAGTTTTTCCAACAATTTGTTTCATTTACTTTCATTATATTGTTGTCGTTATTATTGTTTTTTCTTTATTTTAATTGCAGCTTTTACTTAGTTTTATCGTTTTTATATATATTGCGCTCTATTTTTGATAAAACGACGCTTTATCTCGTGACCACGACGAATTAAAAAAGATTACAGAGTTTACAAACGGACACATAGCGAAATAAAGGATACTGATTTTGCAATTGGATAAAAAATGAAGGTTTAAAATTATGAAATATACTTCACAAATGTATACAATGCATATGAAGCCCGAGAAAAAGTATTAAACTTGGTGAACGAAGGTCTTACGTTATATACGAGAAATATTAAGTAATCGTACACGCGTCCTGTACCGTATTGACGACTCTGCAATCTTCTACTTACTACTAAG
The DNA here is from genome assembly GCA_031893035.1 of Dermolepida albohirtum. Classification (NCBI taxonomy): domain Eukaryota; kingdom Metazoa; phylum Arthropoda; class Insecta; order Coleoptera; family Scarabaeidae; genus Dermolepida; species Dermolepida albohirtum. Next base: position 2,547 of record JAVIWB010006374.1, read on the forward strand.
ACGTTTTATGTCAACATGTAAAAAATTACAACTTAGTTATCAAAAAAAAACTCTTCTTACTCTATTAAATTGATATAGTTTATGTACTACTTAAAAAATAAACTCTAAAACTGAGCACATACTGGGAGTGAAGCTATTATTACCTCCTCCTTGTTTGAAGTAAATGAAAATGAATGAAAATGTGTTTGATGTTGTTATGTGAATGTAAGGTGAATGAGACAATTTATTACCTCCCTTGTTTGAATAAATAATAATAGAGATATTATTTAATAGAGAATATTTATTTGCACGTGTTGGTTAGTCAATTTATTACGAGCGCGTGTTCGGCTGGTTAAAGCGCTGTAATAAATGCAAATAAAAAAGAAAAGAAAGTAATATAATTGAATGTAATGTGAGGAGTTAATAATTAGTAGTTGTGTACAATGAGCATCAAAAGTCCAGGATGTGTGCTAAGCTGAAATAAAGATTTTGAGTGTAAATAAAACGACAGGGTTGCCTTTAAAATTTTATTCACAAGTTAAATTAATTCTTAAAGCTTGAATGTGTTAAATAAAGATAATTAATAAGAACGAGAGCAACAAATAAAATATGATAAACGTAATAGCAAAGCTGTAATAAAAGATAAGTCTAACGATATTTAGCTGTTCAATCAAATATAAAAAGAGTTAGATTAAAATGTGCATCGGTAACTGAATTGATATCGAAGCCAGTGAAAAGTTGGTAATTTCAAGTACAGTCTTTGGTACCTGATTTCGGTGTTTATTGCAGCCTTGACCATTTGTACGTGACTAACACAAAAGGACTCTGCATCTGAATATATATACGAGGACCGCGACAAATAATGACAGTATAATAATTTAGGAATTCAAGATCGAATTGTATTTTAAATTAAATAAATTAATCTTAAAAACGATATAAGAAATTATTATATATAGAGAGTATAACACTATGAATGGACAATTTATTAATGAGAAGTACTAATATATTTAACAATCAAAAAGTGTAGCAAAATATATACTTTTTTGTACATTTTTAACATCTATGTATAATATTCAAACCAAAATATAACTGAAAGTTTTAAAAATTATTCAAACGTTCTTCTTTTATTAACCAGAGGATTTTTTGAATGATATTACAGTAAACACCGCTTATTGAATTAACGGATAACGTCATAATTCACTTAAATTCTCATCTATTGAAAAATGTTATAATCAATATTTCTGCTAATGTTATCACTCTCGTTTATGTAAGAGAGTTTTGTTCATTTAAGTGGCTTTGTAATTCACTTCGTTTTATCTCGCTTTTTCATAAACATAGTGTTTCCATTCATATATAATGGGAAAAAAAAGACACGATTTGTCATTAAAAAACAAATGTGGTATTTTCCCAAAATAAGAAGTTACCAAAAGTAAGCTATTCGGCTGCGAGGTTAAAGATTTCGTAACTACTCTTGTGTAAAATTTTAAAAAACGACGGACAGAAAAACAGGAAAACAGTTTACAAATGCACACATAGTAAAATAAAAGATGCTGATTTTGGAACGGCTGGTAAGTGGATTGAAAATGAATGGTTCAAAATTATTTCCAAGTTTTTTCCACAGGATGTATACAATGCAGATGAAACCGGTCTAAACTAAAGAGCTTTACAAGAACACACACATAGATATTCAAAAACAAAGGCACACAACCTATAAAGTTTCTATAAAACGTATAACTATCTTATTATTGTGTCAATATAATTAACAATAAAGAAGAGCTTTCAGCAAAAACAAAAATACTTAATGATTTAGAAACAGGAGTATGCTGCTAGTTAATCAATGAGGCGATATTCTAAAATACATCGCCAAATTTTCCTATTCGTCGACAACTGTACTGCGCATGTAATTATTTTATCACTAGTAGATATACGCTAAGGAATAAATAAAGCACTTTGTCTAAATTTCACACTATATTATATATTTACTGCGACTCGTTTAATCCAATCGTTAGGACATTATCGAGAATAAAATAAATGTACATAAATATATAATATAATATATGGTATAGTGTGAAATTTAAAGTGTTTTATTTATTCCTTAATGTAATGAAATTTTACAAAGTAACGACCTAACCAATTAAATAATACATATGGAATTGTTTTCTTACCAGCTAATATCACCGGTACTTTTACAATTGTATGACCAAGGTACCATTTTAGAAGATATGGAAGATATGAAGAACAAATGTTGAAAGTAGATACAAATAGCTAGACCAAAAAGACTAGCTTCTAGATGCCCTACACCATAAACAAGTTCATGGAACCATGTGTCGAAAAATACCTTTCCAAATTGTTTTAAACGTGGTAAATTCTCAAATATTATAATGAAAAATGAAATCTTCAATAATGATATATAACCCCTTTCCACAATAACTGAAACCAGAATTTAAATATTATATATAGAAACAGAATTTAATGAATGGATGGCAGTTGATGAGAATATTTAAATTTCAACTATGCTAACTGAGGAAGCTGAGACATGTGGAGATAATCCTCAAATGGAAAAGCCATCATCGAGTGTTGAAATGAGACAAGCTCTAGAAATTTTGCGAAGAGGAATACAGGCAAGATCAGTAGAATTCGAAAAACATTATACCTATGGAAATCTCATTCATTACTAACCTACTCCGAAAAGCAGAAAGGCGATCAACTTTGAAAGAATTTTTTAAATATGTGCATTTATAAGATTTATGTTTAAATAAAATTCAACTATTTCTGTCTATATGTATTTTTTTAGATAATTAACCTTCAAAAGGATTTATGTATAATTTCTTTCAACCTAATATGAAGGAAATTCAATCGGTTAATGTTACCATTCGGATTTTGTTATCGTTTTTGTCAGATCCCAAAATGTTTACAATAAGCGGCGTTGACTATATTTTGTATTTTGTAATATTCACAGAGAAAAAAAAATTATAATGGACTAGACTATAACCGTATAAAAACATTAAGAAAATATCCATTGAAAAGAATATTGTAGGAAATCACAAAAAATCACAACACCAACACAAGTGCAAATATGGAACGAAAATACCACCACCAACTGCGGAAAATTCTCAATTGAGCCGAATATGAACACGCGATGTGAAATAAAATGCATTCGCCATTCTAGAACGATGTCTTTTTGTTAAAAATAATTTCGTTATAAATTTACATATTATATCTTTTCAACCTACAGATAATCGATATTCAATTCAAAAGCTCAGTTTCTACGTGATTTGATATTCAAACTCTACTGAATTAAATTTTAATTAAATTTACGGGATGATCTGGCATTAGTATAGCGAAGTTCAGGTTCACTTTTATAATTAAAATCTCTATTAAATAGATAACTTCATTTTTTCCAAATTGAATTTCTTTTATTCTAAAAGAAAAATAGAATTTACTTATGAATTTATTTTTTAAAATTTATTCTTTTTATAAATGTATGTTTCTTAATTCGTAATTAATGTTTTAAAATGAATACATAGATCAATTCAATCTCGTTAGAATGACATATTAATAATATTGAACAGAAACCTTCCTAGCCGACCGTTTACAGGACTTATCATAGTATCATCCTGAAGAACTACTCGTGCCATAATTTAAAATATATTTTAAATACAGAGAAATATTTGTTTTCAAATTCATATTAATAAATGTTAGTTTATATGTATATAAAGTTTTTTCTGCATATAAGATTTTCTTTATTAGAATTTACGATAACAGATTTCTTTTAACTTTTATACCATTATCACAAATAAAACCAATTTCGTCTAAAGTGTTTCATCCCAATCTGCCTACACATTACACCAGCCTAATCTAAAGGCTCTATGAAGATTAATGAGAGAAAGTATCGGTCTTGAATGATAAGAAATCAATCTAAACGAATAAATGCAACGATATATGGAACGCATTGTTATTCTTTGCCTATGGCATGGTATTATGCGGATTTCTAAGAGCAAGCAATTTTTGTCTTTCATTTTCCCTTTCGGTGATTCTTCTATATAAGTCATCCGAAGCTTCTTCTAGGATGTTGCGTACCTTCTAGAGGCCGATCTCACCAACAACGAATAATTGTAAAAACATTTTGCATTCGCCTAACGATTTCACAAAATGAAATACCTGTCTCATGTAATCCAATGATATGACCGCTTTTGAAATGGCAATAATTTTGTTGTTTTTGAACTTTTATTATTATAATACACTAATTCTTAAATATAGACTGCTACAAGCTATTCGACTGGTATCTCCAGAAAGGCTCCTAAATCTCAGGAAGGCATGACCAAAGCCTTCCGGAGATTTAGGAGCGCTTCTGGAGATACCAGTCGAGTAGCCCTGTAGCATCAAGATGATGCTGCTTCTAAGTTTGGGAGAAAATTGAAACTTGGTAGTTGCGTAAATATTTTTTCAGAACAATCAAACGCCATCGAGAAAGGCCTAAAATACGTAAAAAGTCTAAACACTACTAATAGAATCAGCGATTCCAGAAATATGCTACGAGCCTTAAAAAAGAAACAACATTCCTTTCGAAACTATCCATTTATCTTAAACATTGTTTACCTACACGCAGACTTTGCTTTTATGCAAACAGATATAAGCATGCAAGTGTATCGTATATCTATATTAAAGGACATTCTGTAATTGATTTTAATGAGAAAGACGTTGGACTAACTAGATCTGCTGTTAATCTCAACAGAATTAATAAAGACTGTGTCTATAGCAACGAAATTCTTAGCGAAGCCAAATGATATTATCTGGGAGATAAATGAAAACGACTATGGCAAACGATGTATACATGTAAAATGATTCACTATGGACCAGTACACCCTACCACACGTTAGCATACTAATCACTCAATATTACGGTAATTTTATTCAATTGCAAGGTTAAAGTTTGGACACGTGATTTAACCATCTACATTGAATTTAGTGAACTTGCTCTTTTGTAGTTGTGGACACAATGAACCTAATAATGTAACGATATGAAATTTTACAGATGAGGTTGTTAAGGGGTGCACAACAAAAACAGTCTAAAACTACGCCATCTATCCGTCATTCCACCGACTTTTCAGTCCACCCTCGTAATTATATTTTCCAACAAATTCAAATAATTGTTCTTATAAGCAGAAAGGTCACATTTGTCTGTACACCAGGATGATAATAAGTTCATATCTTATATTTATATTTATGGTAATCCATCCAAGGTCGATCGCTGTATTCAGTTATATGTTTGTTGAAACATGCGTACTTACGCACTCATTACATCAGATCCTATCTTGTCGCGTCGATAAAAATTGACCATACTCTCTACTTATAAGTAAAACTACTGCTTCATTTTAAAACACCAACCTTTAAATGCAATATAGTTCAGTAAACTTCAGCTTCATAGTACAGAATACAAGAGTGTAAACCTCGGTTTCAAAAAAAATTCTATCAATGTTATATGTATATATATGGACTTATCGGACGGAAATTATCCACGAAATTAAGAAAAAGCGAACAATAGCTAAAGCACTTCATGACTAAACATTTCGTTCTTTTCTATTTTCAATTCTGTTCATTTTAATGGTCTAACCGGGACTGTCTGTGAGATTTACATAGCTGTGCTTTTCTCTTAACAACATACAACAATGCCAGTGGCGAGAATAGAAATCATTCATTCCTCCAAATCGTTTATTTAACTTTTACTTTGAAATACTTTCAGGTTTCGCTTGCTCTCAGGGGAAGAATTTTCGTAATCATGCTCTTTACTTAAATCGCGAGCAAGAAATACTTCAGAATAATTTTTAAACATTCATTCAATTCTTAGTTTTACGCAATTGCCTCTCTCCGGTCAATATTTTCAGATGATAATTTAAAAATATATATGAGCTTAAGTAATAATCTCATGAACACTAATATATTCATAAACTATTACGTACAATATTCTCAGTTGAAATATTCGTATTTTGCACTACTATATACAGTAAATGTAAGAATAAGCATAATTAGCAATACTCAACGCATGATTGAATGATTGTATGTGCGCTTCGAACTATTGAAGTGGGGAATACAGGGAGTATAATTGTTTTCGCATCAGCCGATGTTTGAACGAAGAACTATTCTTTTTGAGGCAACCATAAAAAGGTATTCCTTCAATAGTAGTTTATTTTTCGAAACTAGAGAGTTTTTTCTGCAAATAATACGAAAAGATCGTCAACGTAAAAATTAAGATTTATTTAGGAATGAGGTAAATGAATTCATATTTCAAATATAGAATAGAAACAAACATAGAACTTTTTCTTTTTAGAAATCTATTTATAATTTTTTAATTTATGTTTTGTAATGCCCCGACCTGTGCTTAATAGGACAATAAATAAACGCCCGCATCCTTACCTAACAAACAATCCTTTCGTTTGACCTCCAGGTGCTAACTAGCTCAAGAAATAGCTTCGGAGAGTGAGAGAGGTTCTAAAAGAATTCTAAAAGGCCGTCAAAATATTGTTACCTTGAAAGCCCTTAAACCAATATTGAAGCAAAAATGAATAAAAAAATACATTCGTTATTCAGTTACCTATGACCAAAGTGAAAAAGCAGCCCCTTTTGCAATTATAAATAAAAGTTAAGCTCTATGTAAGTTTATTGTATGTGTTCAATAACTTTTGTTAATACGCAGTATGAAACAAGATATTAATCTTAAATAAGTATTTGAAAAAAAAGCTCTTACATTCCAGTTCAAAACTGTAATATGAATATATAAAAATAATAATCCACTCTATACGTATAGTTGGTTCACAGTTGGTACAAAGCATTTCCCAAAAAAAACAAAAGAGCACAAACAAAACAATAGCAGTAAATTATAAAGAATAATGTTCAATTTACAACTGAATTAATAGTTTCTTTAAATAATTGACGTTATTATGCCAATACAAAATACAAAATTTTTGGATTAGATACCTCTATGAATAATATCATATCTCCCTCTCTCGACCAATACATAAATGTATTGACCGACAAAGCAAGAACGCTTCTATCTCACATAGATCGGAGACTATGTTTCCAGTGTGTAATAGACAGAAACTTACGTCTAGGCTTTATGCCAATTAAAGAATGTTAAAAAGGAATCATTCTATTATTAATAACACCCTATCAACTACATATGTTTCATCGAATTCGCAAATCAACCTGACGATTCGTGAATTCGATGAAACATATGTAGTTGATAGGGTGTTATTAATAATAGAATGATTCCTTTTTAACATTCTAGATACCTCTAGTTGATTTTGAGGGTTAATTAACAGGATTAAGATTGTTCTTTCAGTAAAATTGCATAAACTCGACATTTCGTGTCGAGTTTTTATCGATTTATCTGAGTAACCGCTGAGATCTACAATCGATGGTAACGATTCTTCGGTTGACAGATACGAGACGGAGTTAAGAGTAACGAAGAACAATAAAAATGTATCTGCTCGAATACATTAAGCAGAGATTAAAATTATGTTTGTAACAATTTTAAGTATTTATTTCTAGTTTCTATCGGGTGAGATGGCACTATCTTATTTTTGCAAGGGCTAGTCATTCGCGTCTATCTTTATGCTATACCATATAACAGCTGACACTTCTAACTTCATTTCGATTCAAGTTGGACAACTTGACTAAGTGTTTGAAAATACATACCAGAATATGCGTTTTATCCTATTTTGTGAAAAGTTGCGTAAAGTTTACGGTGACATATTAAATTGTTCCTAAAAATAGTTATTTTCTGTATTTTATGCCTGTGTATGTATAAAAGTGACGTTTTTTAAAATTATACTGTGTGTTGTTTTAAATCCAGAACCGGACCACACTATTCCATTATTACGTTGATGTTGCGTTCTGTTAAAATTTTCCAACTTCCATTGCAAAACTGTTAAACAAACTCGATATGTACAAAATTATAATAAGCAACAAAATACATTTTTCATTTGATGTATACAATGTATCGCTTCATAATAAAAAAGCTGTAAAATATTTTTAATGGTACTTAATACCTATCATAAAAAGGATGTAGAAGTTTGTAAGCACTTATTATTTCCCTTTATCATAAAACACGTTTTTGTTTCTATATAAATCTCGAATAAATTGGTTCAGACTAAAATCTAAAATGACAGTCTGTTATGAAAACTCGAAATTTCGATCCTTTGTGAATATTTGATGTCGCTCTTTCATAACTTTGGTGGGTAGAGAAACCACTCTATATGGATTTTTTTATCGTGGAAAGTGCTTTTTATGTACATTCGGTAACGCTGTTATTATCTGGGGGATACGGAATAAATTCAAATTTATCTTACCTTTATAACGTAAGTTTTTCCCGTTTTATATATTACAGAATTTAGTAATATATGTCCGTGTATCTATGAGAAAAGGGATATTCCTTTTGAAAATATTGTTTCATATTTCTAATGTATGGTGAACAAAATAATTCAAATTTTGATATCCTACGCATTTCGTTATTGTAAATATAAAGGAATAATATAATTAAATGTAACTAATTAGTTTGTAGAGATAAGCCATTACATAATAAGCGAAATATATTTTATTTAATTAATATTCTGTAATAGGAATTCCGAAACATAAAGTATTTACAATTAATACCACAGGTCAATTCTCATTAATGAAATATTTTCGTCCTGACACATTATTTGTTGAAGCTTAGATAGGCTACCATACGATCTACAAATTATCTTTCATTAATGTATAAATTTTTATCTGCGAAAATAGAAAAAAATTGAATACTGAACGCTAAATAAGTTTCGTCTATCCATATGTCGTGATATAGTCTTTATACGTGCATTGTACGAACTGCAAAATGCCAAACACGGTTTAGAGTTTGGTATTTTGCAGTTCGTACCATGTATTTTCCTTCTTACGGATAGTTCCATTTCTATTCGAAAGATGGATGTGTACTTCCTATTCGCTATCTTATTGTATTGTCTCCATACGAAATATCGTGTAAAAGAAAGAATTCATAGACGAGGTCCAAGATTGACGGAGAAAGGCTTGGATAGATGAAACACGTCTCAATCAAGATCTCGTTTACAGTAGAGTCAACTATTACGTTCGTAGGACTTTCTTTATACGTAGTCGAAGCTTAGCTTTGCATTTTATGGGATAAGAAGATCGCTGACTGTATTTTCCTTCATTCGGATAGTTTCATTTCTATTCAAATAGAATCGAAGTATAATTTTTTTCGTTTCTTTACTGGTGTTTTATTGTGTAATAATGAATAATTGCTGAAAATTTTAGTAAAACAAAATATATTGCATAAATGTATTATTTATATGTAATCATTACATATAAATAATACTAATAAATCATTATTACCAACATAATCCAGTTATAGGAAATTTAAAACAAATAAAGCGAATTTAATACAAAAAGGATTAGAAAAAAGAAAAATAGTAGGAACAGAATGTATCAAGCTTCTAATAAGACTACTAACTATATGTGAAAGAGGATTGTAGTGAATATCAGGGCTATAGCAAATGCAGATGCGCACATGTTAATTATCAGAAAAACCCATAATCATGATAGGTATTAGTTCTACTATTTATATGTACGTTGTACAAGAAGTTTGTTCATATTTTGATGAAAGCATATTGAAGTAAATCCTATTCAGAAGCCATATACTTATGTTTTATTATTTGAAATGTTATACAAACTTTTACCAGTAAAAATAACACGAATAAGTATATCATTCTTTTATTAATCTTGCATGCATTTCGAGATATGTGTTTGAAAATAAAAAACATTTTCTAATTTTCACTAATTTTGTTTTTATTTCAATTGATGTGCATGGCAAATGTTTCATCACATAGTGGCTTCTTCAGGTGTTTAAGGTAAAATAAATTCTAACGAGGAATATATTAAACCTGCCATTTTAATAAAACCATTTTCACTGCCAGCGTGAATAATTTTTCGGTTTTCTGTTAAATTACTTACTTATTTGACAAACATAACATTTGAATACTAATTAATAATTGATTTACTGCGTCGAAGTTTAATTTGTTTTCAGCTCAAAATTTTAGATGACTGATATCTAATACACATATTTATAAGAAGCAGTTCACTAACCTCTATCAATTTTGTATTTCTCCGCATTAATTCTATAGAATCTTCTTTTTGATTCACAGGTGGCAGCCGCAACTTTTTCTATAACTTTTTGCAAGGAAATAATCGGTTGCTTTGCATTCCCTTCATGCTGCATGAAATCTATGATATTACTTATTACCTTTGGACGTTAATAACAGAAACTGATAATTTGTTTTTAAATGTCATTGTTCACGCTAAAATTGAACGCAGTCTACTCTATGTTGCTAGAACATCAAATAATGCGCTTGGCGGTCTATTACAAACTCACATCCCTTCCACCAACAGTTCTATTTGTTGTTACTAAAAAGAAGATATTTGATTGATATAGATGACTCCGGCTAGCCAATACCGTCATTTATATTTGGTGTGTTGTAGAATATAGTAATTTTAATTACGTACAAGTTTTCATTGTGTTAATATCAATCAATATTTGATATTGCATTGTAGAGTAATTATGAGTGCAAAACGGAATAATAACCGTCTGATGTGCGTGGGCAGTGTAAATAAATTTATCGAACAATTCACAAACCTAAAATATAATGGTGCTAATGTAATTTGTTTAGTATGTCATACATCGTTCCTCTATCTCAAGAAAAGAGACTGCTTTAGACACGTAAACACGCAAAAACACAAACATACAAAATGTTTCTATTACATGTAATTCATACGTTAACGACTTGTAATCTACCACTTAGAAGAGTGGAAAGGAAACCGTTCTGTCATTCTGGAATATATGTAATGCAGTCTACGTATTACCAAGCGCTCCAACATTAAGAAACTATTCATCTTCTGCGCGCAAAAAAGCGGAGAACAGTAATAAATTTGCTCTAAAAAATAAGAAACTGTGGTTAACCTGTGATGACACTACAGTTTGTAAAAAATTCTATTCCGAATATCATTGTACGTTTACTGGTACTTCTTCAACAGTCATCTTCATTTTTATTAGCTAGTAAAAGGTTGTCAAAATGTACAGGGGAAGATATTCACATAGTTATACCAAGCACGCTACAAAATTTTTAATCGACAACAAACCAAATAATAATGCAACGTGCCTGTTACATGCATTACATCTGATCGCAGAAACTATTCGAAAAAATTACCCAGCTGTAGATAGTTTAATAAGTAGCACCAAAAAAGTTTTCCTGAATTCTTCTAACGGATTCGTGAATTTAGAGTTTGGAGAACTACTGAAACTAATTCTTACATGCTGGAACACGTGACTAGTAAGTTTCCTACTATTAAAAAAATTTTCACATAATGAAAATCCTTAATATTACAGTTCAACTCAAAAGAATCAATAACCATCAAAGAAAGCTAGATAAAATTTAATAATTACTAACTATTCATATAAATTACACTATGCTGGCAAAAGTCAAAAACCTTGCAATATATTTCATTAACATTAATAAATCAATTGAAAGTAGTGCTATATACTTTAAATAACGAGATACAGGGTACTAGGAAAGTTTTGCAATATGACGCAATAATGCATAGTAGGAAGCTGATTGTTGCTGCATGTTGAGACATGTTCATACGTGCATAGTAGCTGCCGGGCCATGTCGATGGGCTCAGTTATTCATTAGCAGTGAGAGTGTAAAGTGCTTGCGATGGCATCGTGGTCACGAAATGAGATAGGGCAGTTTTGCGTTTTAATTTCGTGCGTGGTTCGAACATAAAGCAGTGCTTCGAAGAAATGACTCTTGCACTAGGTGATGTTTTTCCACATCGCATAACGATATTCAGGTAGTATAGAGAATTCCAAAGGGGAAATTTAACTGTGTAGGATGCTGAGAGGCCGGGAAGGCCACGAACGTCAGTTACGGAGGAAAATGTCACTACTATTAGGAAAATGCTTGGCGAATGATAGGCAAGTGATCTACCAACAGATAGAGGGTACTTCAGGCCTAAATGCACCTGCTATTCGTTCGATTCTGTATGATCATTTGCACGTGAAGAAACTTTCTTCTCTCTAGGTGCCGCATCGACTGACTGAAGAGCAGATGACACGACGTGTGACTTGGTGCCGGGAGATGCTAAAAAAGTTTAATAAGGGACAATCTCGGTATGTGAACAACTTTGTGACAGGTAACGATACTTGGCTGTACTATTACGATGTGCCGACCAAAGCTCAAAACAAGGTTTGGGTCTTTGATGATGAGGACACACCTGTAGTTGTCAGAAAATCCCGATCTGAAAAGAAGAAAGTGATAGCTGTGTTTTTCGAATCGAGTGGAATTGTGGAACGCGTCGTTTTGGATACACAGAAGACAGCCACAGCTAAGTGGTATACTGAACAGTGCCTACCTAAAGTCATTGGATCTATGAAGAACCTGCGCCCAAAGTCAAGAATGGACACCTGGTTCCTCCATCACGATAATGTTCCAGCACACCTCGCCAAAGCCTGCACCGAATATTTAACTACGACAGGATTGAAACTTCTCAAGCACTCTCTCTACAGTCCAGATCTTGCTCTCTGCGACTTTGCAACTGTTCCCGCATATGAATATGAAGCTAAAACGGAGGCGGTGACTACGAGTGTGTATTACTTCCTAGTGAAACTTAACAGAACTGGTTTCAAGATTGGTTTCGAAGGATGGAGAGGTGTACTGAGTGTAGAGGAAATTACTTTGAAAAAATTAAATAAACAAAGCTGGATTGTAAAACTTTTCAGTACCCTTTGTAAGTGTTACTGTATCAGAAAAGTTGTGCATTACATTACTAAAAAATTCAGATTTTGCCTGACTAGAGACATTTAGAATAATACTTGTTCCACAAATACGTTAGCTCGGTTCAAAGATTATTTTTACTACGTAAATATTACATCAGTAGACAACGACCATTTTATTATTACACGAATATTTTACAACTCGACTCGCGTTATATTGCAGATGTTTAGTCGAGCAAATTCAAATTATTAATACTTTTCTCGTAATGTTTAACAACAATAATAACATAAAATATACTGCTTATTACTATTTATTTCTACTGTATTGTGATATTTATTGTACACCTTTCGCATGTCTTACAATATTTGCTCTTTTCTAATCTTAACGCCCAATTTACATCAGTGACAGCCTAGACTGCCGAAGTCATCGATACCGGCTTCGTCGCCGCCCATGCATAGTGTCCAAATATCCCCTCTTTAGTTATTAGGTGCTATAAATATTAAATGCTCTATTCTCTACGGTAGTGACTTAATAGCAGAGGCGGCTTGACAATAAAGGTTTAAGGTCTCGAACCTTTCAACCAATACCCTTAAAAAAAGGAATTGCATTTTACTAAATATTTTTATTTATATTTAAATATCACTATACTGTATACATTATAATCTTCATTGTACGAAAAAACTTATGGTTGCAAACCAAGATTTAAAATATATTCAGTTGATGACAGAATTTACAAATAGTTAATTGTATCAAGTCAATCAACCACAGGCTCCATCAAATTCAATCACTATACTGTATACATTATAATTTTCAAACTTATGGGAACTTTAAAATATATTCAGTTGATGATTATAAATGGAATTATACACTTTTTAAGTAACGATTATTCCTACTCAACCCATGTATTAAAGCGACATGTTCATGGCACTTAAAAAGTGAACTTATGTACATACTAATAATCCTAATATGGAAAATGTATATATGAAAATGTATTTATGAGGCCCAATAAACTCGATAGTGAACAATTGTTTTCTCCACTTATATAAGTTAAAACGGAGTACCTAAGCCTTCAATCAAACACAAGAAATATTAGAATAGCACTTGACGTGTTCACCTTATATTTAAATCAGCGTACGCAATGCACCGAAGTACACCATAAAGCACGAAAGTGGTCACTTCAAGCAGAGTAGGAAAAAACTCTGCTCGCGAGCACAAACTCAACTCGTGAGCAGAGTTATTTTTTTCGTTCGTTTTAAAATTTGTATTCACGAATTTAAAAATAAAATTCGGGAGAAGAATTAGTTGTTATGCCATCACACAAAACAAATGTAAAGCATTGAATAAACACGTATGAAAGGTATGAATAAACCTCTAAAATTCACTCTAACGAGTGTTGTTGTTGGTAATTAATAAATATAATGTACAATAAGTAGGAATAATGGTTAAAGATAAATCATACCAAAATTCATACATCTGGAGAAAAAAAGTGCATATTGAAATTTTTCTAATGCCACATTTCAAAGAATTTTCCTTTTTTATTTATGTAAACAAAATATTTTATAAATAATATTCGCGAAGAATATTAAAAAAAATTCAAGAAAAAAAACAACTTAAGAATGAAAAAATAATAATAATTTTTTATTCATTATAAGAATTAACTGTAATAATTGTGTGGTTCTTGTGCGTGTTTGTTTTTTTGTGGATTGAATGTTGGTGGATATAAATACGAGGCACAGTCGGGACTATGGTCGGCGAAAAATACTTGTCTGAGGACGCGGGATGGAAGAGGGTAAGAGATGGGGATGAGGAAGCGGGGGAAATGCTTAGGAGAAGTAAGAAAATGGGGAAAACACTGCAAAGGGAAAGAGAAGGGGAGAGGAACCTGGCTGACATGATGCGGGAAATGATGAGAGATATAAAGAAAATAAAGGAAAATCAGAGGGAGTATCAAGAGGAATTACGCGAATTAAGAAGAGAGAAAGAAAAATTGAGGGAAGAAAATGAAGAACTAATAGAGAAAGTTTGTGATATGGAGATAAGAATGAATAGATTAGAAAAAATGGCCGCAAGGAAGAATGTAATCATTACAGGAAAGACGTTAACGGAAGATAGGCGAGGTAGAAAAATTAAATTGGAAAAACTCATGAAAGACGCAATGGATGTGAATGTGGAAATAGAGGAAGTGATAAGGATGGGGGAGATGGTTTATAAGATTATATTGAAGAGCATTGAGGACAAGGAGGCAGTGATGCAGAATAAGCAGAAACTGAGGTAAATGAAAGAAAAAATATATATAAGTAATGAGTTAACGAGAGAGGAACAGGAAATACAGAGGAAACTGAGACAGAGGGGGACAGGGAAAGGAGTGAGGGAAAAAGGGTAAAGACAGGATATCAGAAAATTACGATTGAGGGTAAAGAATACAAGTGGGATAGAAAGAAGGGAGCTCTCGGGGAATACGAGAGAGACATTAGAAGTAAAAATGCAGAAAACACAAAAACTAAGAGGCCCAGGAAAGAACGGAGAAACAAAGACGAACATGGCAAAGATAAGAGGATATGAGTTGGGTGGCAATAGCAAAAATAGAAACAGAGAGAGAAATAGAGTAGGGTGAAGAAAGTGGAGATGAGGGAGGGGAATGGAGATGTAGATATCGGGGGGTGGGGAGCTATGATGAACACGGGAACGGGGCATATGGGACGAATAAGCAGAACGAATGGAGGTGGAATGAAGAGAGAGAACATGACACGAGAGAAGATGATGGAAGAGAAACTGAAAAGAAGAGAGGGAACGTTCCATATCCCTGAACGTTAGGGGTATTGCGGGTAAGGAGATAGCGATGGTGGGAGAGATGAGGAAAATGAAAATTGATATATGGGGGGCAACAGAAACGAAGAAGAAGGAAAGGGATAGAGTGAAGAGATAAATGAGGGCTACTGGATGTGGTGGTCAGGAGTGGATGAAACGACAGTAGCACAAGCGGGGGTAGCGATAATAGTAAGCCCAAACTATAAAAACAGCATTATAGATGTTAAAATGGTGAATGAAAGAATTATGGAACTGGAAATGTTACACAAACAAGAAAAGTACTATTTTATAGTAACTTATGCACCTAGCGGAAATGCATTAAATGAAGAGAAAAACTTATTTTTTGAAAAACTACAAGAGACAATAGATAATACATAGAATAATAATATAGTAGTAATGGGAGACCTAAATGGTAGAGTGGGAAGAAATAATCAAGGAATAGAAAGGTGGCTGGGCCGGGAGGGGGAAGATGTACTGAATGATAATGGGACACGAATCATTAACTTGAGTATGGAAAATGATCTAATAATAGGAAATTCTAAATTTAAACATAAAAATGTGCACAAATACACAAGGGAAGTCAAGAGCAGAGGGGAACGCTCAATTATAGACTACTATCTGGTCAGTAAGAGGATGTGGAGCCTGGTAAAGGACATAAAAGTGAAGAGAGGTGCAGAAATAGGTAGCGACCACTATATGGTCAGAATGGATATGAAAATGGGTTATTAAGAGCAAGGAGGGGATAAGAGGAGAATAAGCAAGGAAAAGATTAGAAGCTACAAATTAAGAGAGGAAAAGGTTAAAGAGGAATACCAGAGACAACTGAGGATACATGGAGGAAAGGGAACAGGATATCAACAGATAGAAGAGAGATGGTTAGAATACAAACAAAGTTTAATAAGGGCAGCGAAGGAAAGCTGTGAGGCTACAAAAATAACTAATGGTCCGAGAAAAAGAACAGCCTGGTGGACAGAAGAAATACAAAGAATTGTGAAAGATAAGAAACAGATGTGGAAGAGATACCTGACAGATGGATCGCCGAAAAACTATGACGAATACAAGCGGAAACGGATAGAAGCTAAAAAGCCGATAAAGGAGAGTAAAGAAAAAAACATGGATAGACTTCGGCAACAAACTAACAAAAGCGTTTAAAGAAAATCAGAAGCTGTTTTACAATGCACTTAAACAAATGAGAAGGCCTAGAGCGAATATGTTGAGGAATGTGAGGGATAGAAGTGGAAAAGTACTTACTAACGAAGAGGATATTATGGGAAGATGGAGGGAATACTTCGAGGAACTATTGGAGGAGGACGAAACAGACGTTCTGAGAGATTACCAAAATAAGGAACAGCAAAAGATGACACAGGAAGAGAGTGGACAGACAGATAGAATAAGGGAGGAAGAATTAATAGAAGCAATACGGAGGATGAAGATGGGTACAGCACCGGGACATGATGAAATCACGACAGAGATGATAAAATATGTGAACCAGGAGGGAAGACAAGAACTTTTGGAAATTATGAATCAGGCAAGAATGGAACATAAAGTGCCTTCAAATTGGCAGATAGGCATTATAACACCAATATACAAAAAGGGGAATAGCATGAACTGTGCAAACTTTAGAGGTATAACGCTTGGTAGCGTGGTCGGAAAAATATATGCCAGAATATTAGAGCATAGACTTAGAAGTAGTTTAGTGAACGAGCTGGAGCAGAGCCAAAGTGGAGGAAAGAGGAACAAACGACCAGATATTTGTTCTCAGGCTACTGTCAGAGAGGGCGGTTAGATCTGGAGGACGGATACATGCCTGTTTTATTGACATGGAGAAGGCATTTGACAGAATGAGAAGAGAAGATGTTTGGAGAATATTAGGGAGTAGAAGAATAGAAAGGGGGCTAATACAAAACATACAAAGCCTCTACGAAAAAACTGAGAGTTACATAAGAATAAGAAATGAAAAATCCAAATCATTTGCTAACAAAATTTGACTGAGACAGGGACGCATTCTGAGCCCATTACTTTTTAACTTGGTTCTAGATGAAGCAATTAAGCAGAGTAGAGGTAGACTAGAAGTATATCCAGTTGGATACTGGAGATTAAAATGTGTACACTTGACGGAACTATGTTATGCGGATGACATGGTGATAATAGGGAGAACAGAGAAACAGCTGCAAAGAAATGTTACTATTATTAACGAAGAACTGAAGAAACTAAATATGAAAATAAATAAACAGAAAACTAAAACAATGGTAATTGGAGAACGGAAGGAGAAGCACATGATACAGATAGATAGCGAGATAATAGAGCAGGTGGATAGATTCACATACTTAGGCGTGATAATAAACAAAGAAGGAACCCTGGACGACGAAATAAATGAAAGAATAGCAAAGACCGGTAGGTTATATAACAGCATAAAGAACAGCTTCCTAAGCAAGAAGGAAATACCAAGCCAGGTAAAAGCGGAAATAGTTAGAAAAGTTGTAAAACCGACAATGACATACGGGTGCGAATCTTGGACAACAACACAGAGGCATAGGAGTAGACTTACAAGCACAGAGATGAGATTACTGAGAAAAATAGAGGGGAAAACGAGGATGGATAAAATTAGGAACCAGGTATTTAGGGAAAATTTAAACATAATTCCAATAGAAACGACGATAGAACAGGGTCAGCTAAGGTGGTTGGGTCATATAATGAGAAGGGGCGAGGAGAGGTTAATTAGGCAGGTGTTTGAGGGCAGGCAGATTGGAAAGAGGAAGAGGGGTAGACCGAGAAGAACGTGGAGGGATGAAGTGCGGGCGGCGGCTGCGAAGAGGGGAGTAGGATGGAAGAACATAAAGGCTTTGGCGAGCAACAGAGGAAAGTGGAGGGAGATATGGAGAGGGGAAGCGGAGGACTCGACTCCAGCATGACTCGACACCGAAAGGTATAAGAGTCTATAGGATTAAGTAAGTAAGAATTAACTAAAACATAAAACTAATTTGGTTAAGACATTAATACATATGAAAGGAAAAAAATAAGAAAAGATAAATATTGAATATATCACACTTAATTCTACTCATCGTCGATTTCGCTAGTGATTATTGAATCCTCAATCAGATTTTTATTTAGTTAGTAGAGTAAATTGTTTATGGTCTCTTTTGATAACTTGGACCTCATTTTTTTTAATATTAATGAGAAAGTACTAAAAGCCCTTTCAACGGAAACTTGTGTCGATGGGACAGACAATGCTACTTCTAACAGTCTTTCCAGTTCTGGATCTGATACTTTTGAATTTTCCCAGTAGTGCAATATATTTGTATCAAAAGGAACTCTTTCAGCATTGCAAAGGATCTCTAATTTTTGTTTGGTTGTTCGATCAGTAGGTGGAGTTTGTTCAATTAGCAGATTCATTTTTACTTCCACCTTTGAAAAAGTATCTGAAGTTGAGGACAAATGGCTGATTGCAGTAGATTCTTTTAGTGTTTCCGTATATTGACCAGCTAAATGTTTAATCATATCCTGTATTTTTAGTAGGTGATTCTGAAATAAAATCAATAGATAATATAGGTATTAGGTTTGCATACAACATTATTGATTTGTAATCATTTACCATTGTGGTTTTCTTTTGTTCTTCTGATAAAAATGGGGTACGTATAAAACTGAATCGTGGGTCCAAGTAAATTGCTGATATAAACGCCTCATTCATCAGAAGACTTTGCTTTCTATTGGTCACCGAGGTTAGTAAATTTTTTGCGTAAATGTTTTCTTCCGCCAACTTTTCGAGCTCAATCTCACAGCATAACCAATCCCTGTAGAAATCACCGATTATATATTGCTCCAGCTGGAATTTAATTCTACAGTCTGACAATGGTTTGAAAGCTTCTAGAAACTTGCTTATGAAATTCCAATCTGGTTCAGAAATATTGAGGTCATTAGCATTTTCAATATATTCCTTTAAACTTTCTACCGATTTTAACATTTTGAATGTAGAGCTCCACCTGGTTACATTATCTATCAGAGACATCTGTCACTTGCCTGAACTGTCACTTTTAACAATTGTGCGCAGATATTTCACAATTTTTCGACATTCATCTACTTCTTGTTGAATTGTTTTTAGGACATCGTGAGCTGCCAGTTGAATTGTATGTGCAGCACATCTCACAACAACCATATCAGACGAAATAGACTTATGAATTGAATCGAAATCCTCATCATCACTTACTGTATCATCAGGATCTTGTGTCAGCGCTACCTCTTGCATCTCTTGCAGTAGCTTTGATGTTTTAATAACGTTTGCTCCATTGTCAGAAGTACAGGCATAAATCTGGCAAATACCAGTTTGAAAATCTTTCAGGCAGTTTACTATCTCTTCCTTCAGAAATTGAACTGTATGTCGCTTTTTCAATTGAACCATTCCAACGGTATTAACGTGGCAACGTCAATTTTTAAGCAAATTGTTTTTTTAGAAACAGCTATCGAAATGCTTAGTTTTATTTCCTTTGCAAGAGTATTCATAATGCTGACAACCTTTTTGGAATTAATATTCGTTTTGTGGAATTCTTCGTAAGGACGCAAGAGTTTTTTGAAATATTCTTCGTCGTCGAATATTCTAAATGGCATATTTTTAACTGTCACAAGTACAACACAGTAAAGCAGAAATTCATTTTTATTTAAATGAATTTGTGTATTACTCATTCGTTTTCTTGACACACTACTACTTGATGAAGGAATTTGAGAAATGCTTTCATTTATTTTTATATTATGAATAGATTCATAATGTCATTTTATATTTCCAGATAGTTTTCTTTTCAGAGCCTTTTGGCAGAGAATACATATAGAAGTATTATTTTCTGCGTCAAATATAACATATTTTTCGAACTCAAACACGTTTCTCCGGCCCATTTTCACCTGACGTAGCACAAACACTAAACTGAAAGCAACTGATTAGCGATTCTATTTTCTTAAGTATATATACCACAGACCAGGTAACATTAATATAGCTATTATTGAAACTACGAATTACACAGAATTTTAAAAAGAGTAAATATAGTTAGATAATAAAAATTGTAAACATTTTACCTTCCGAAATGAAACGAATACCTAATTACAGGGTACGAAAAAATTCTGCTCGCGAGCACAATTTTATTTAATTCGTTCGTTTTAAAATTTGTGTTCACGAGTTTTATTATTAAACTCGCGAGCACAAACTCAACTCGTGAGCAGAGTAGGAAAAAATTCTGCTCGCAAGCACAATTTTATTTAATTCGTTCGTTTTAAAATTTGTGCTCGCGAGTTTTATTATTTAACTCGCGAGCACAAACTCAACTCGTAAGAATAGTTCTTTTTAATATAGAAAATATAATTCGCTCGAATTGAATTCGTTCGCGAGCGAGTTTAATTCGCGCACTCTCCGTACACTGCTTCAAGTCTCACTGCTCCACAACTATTGATACTTCCATCGAAATTCTCAGGGGTTCATAGCTGACGCCTTTTTGTTACTAATTTATATTAACGATGTACCGCTGTTTGTATCATTTGGTATCGCAATGTGTATTATGTAAGCTTTCTTTTGTTTTTTTAATTAATAAGTGTAGTGCTTGACCTGTTACTATTAATTTGTCGATCTGTGTGTATTGTTCTATCCCAGTACAGTTTTTAATAATTATTTTCATCAATATTTCAGAAGCATATTTAGAATATACCCTGCTGGTTCTTATGAGTTGTGTTTAAGTGCAACTTCTTGGTGTATAATTTTTGTTATAATATTGTGTCCCTCTGTATAATTCTATTCAGAAGATAGTTCACACATTGTATGTTCTGGAGTTTCTTTGAATTGATGACATTGTCTGCAATTGGCAAATGATAATTACAGATCTTCAGAACTTTTAGAAAATTCTAAATGTTCTTTAATATGTATTTTCTGTGGTTCTTTGCGACTACTACACCGTCTCGTATTGCTAAAAAAATCCTCTTTCTGGAAACAATTGTTATATTTTTAGCCATTGGTATAGTGTTTATGTCTTGCATGCTATTGCAATAAATGTTGTATAGTGTTTTGCTGGACCATTTGTCTTTCTTTGGTGTATAATTATTACTCGGATTTCTTTCCTACGTTTTCTTGTTTCAGATTAAATATGTATATTAGCTATCTATCAGTAGGATTGCTTTGAGTAGGGGAATGTTTTTATTTTGACAGTATTTTCTTAGATGCAGTGTTTGTGTATTGTATAATGTTTGTATATTTATAACTCTGCCTCGCCCTTTTTTGACTGTAGTTATATATTCAATGCAAGCATTTGGACATAACGTACTCTATTCTGTTAACCTTATTTTATTAAAACGATTCAACTCTTAATTATGGCGAAATAGTACATGAGAACTGATACTGCGTATGTATTAATTGCTTTAAATATGTTTCAATAGAAATAATATTCTTAAAATTAATTTTAAAACTTGGTAAGGAAGATAAAAATAAATCAACCGATGCTTGAACGCAATGCATAGAAAATGAGTTAAATACATTAATTTCAAATCATCCTTCTAAACCAACTACTCAAACATACTCGTATGTTTGTGCGAATGTTATGAGTGATTCTACTACTGGATTTCAAATAAAAATTAAGCATAAATCCAATAGTGTCTGAACTCGTGTATATGAAGCCAATCGTTACTCGCATCAATCAAATTTGATAATAAAAAGCAATCATCAAAAATTCTAAAATCTTTGTCAAATTTATCTGGCATTTATAGTTTTCTTTTTCAAATTCCACTCATAGATGTGACGTGCTAAGTGAAGTGAACCGTTAAAACAGGTGGTGTAAACATCCTTGGCTCTCTAGACACGCTTTACATGATACATTCAGTAAAACCGGTAAATTATTAAAAATTATTGTGATAACACGTCTATCGTTGAATAAGGATCATATTTTTCCATTCTTAAGCCTATAAAACAATTTCAAGTCGGCCGAAAGACATCATTCTTGCCTTTTCAAATTTATCATTTTATATTTCTTGGTCTTATTTTTGGGGGGATTTTCTACCCTTTTTTTGAATGTATCATACTTTTTCAGCAAGACTCATCATTGTTTAAAATATCTTAATGTGAAAACGGGTACTCTCTCTGTTGGGGAGAGTATTTCCCTTAGGGGTTTTTTTGGATACTACTGTATCCAAACATTAAATTATTGGCCAGATTTAATTGTCCAATTATTCAAATTTTACATTCTATTATATAACCATTTATTTTTAGGGCAAGTTCTTAAAATTTCTCCTTTTCGTTAAGTACGTCATTTTATACAGGAGTTATTTTAGTTGGCAGGAAATTTCTCAGCTCTTTTCCTTTCTCTCAATGCTTAATTTCGCTGTCCTTGTCAATCGAACTTGAGCGAATTATTAGTTTTACCAGCTATTTTATATATATATATATATATATATATATATATATATATGTAAAACAATAATAAACCTATTGTAGTATATATATATATATATATATATCAGTGGCGGCTCGTGAGTATTTGACATGGTGAGGCAGATAGAATAATAAATATTCAAAATTGTTTACAATTGATTAATAAACTCTATATACCTACTACATATAAAAACAGTTATATATATATATATATATATATATATATATATATAGGGCTGCCAGACGTGAACTGAGCCCTATATCGCGCCCCATTCGATTTTTAAGGGAAAACGAAGTTTCAAAGCAAACCCTTGTGAAACGAAAATAAATATTCTAAAAAATCAAACAAATTCTAAAAACATTAATCAAAAATAAGAACTCAATCTTCTAGGATTTAGAAATAAAAAATAAATACATTCCTATATAATATAAAATATAATATGTATATATACATATATATGTATATATATCAACAACAATCCAATAACAAAATTTCAAAATTACATGCAAAATGAAAATATTTTATTGGCATTGCACGTAGAATTACATTTAATAGATTTTACTTCTTGTATAGCAAAGGTATCCTCCGGTTTTTTGTGTTAGCAAAATAATCAATTACATCATTATAAAATCGTTCATCCCTCGTCATCGTTTTAACCAATTCCTTTTCGATTGCAATTAGTGCACAGTTACTAAGTCTTTGTTGTCCAATTGTATTTCTAACATACGATTTTATACGTTTCAATGTGGAAAAACTTCGCTCAACGGACGCGGAAGTTACCGGTATGGTAACTACTATACTTAGCAATTTAAAAAGTTCTGGCATACAGATGGCTAACTTTTGTTCGTGCATAAATCTTAACATTTCACATGGTGTTTTAGAATTACCAAGGAGTTGCATGTCACTATAAATAACAGCTAATTCATTTTTTAATTGAATTTGATCAAAAAATTTATATTGTTCAAACAAATTATTTAAGAGCCCCTGAGGAAATGCCTTCGAATATTCTTCAAATTTACTTTCTGTTAATAAATCAAAAAAAGCAAGTTTTTCTAAATCAATAAATCTAATTTCAATTTGACTAATAAACGTATCTAGAATTTCGAAAAATAATTTTCTATAATTTTGTTTAGTATCTGGAACGTCACCAATTCTACGCCTTTTATGTGCAACAGATTCGTCAGACATCGAATTTTCGTATACAGTACTGAAATATGTATCACACTCCCGAAATTCTCTAAACTTATCAAGCAAAAAACGTAAACGATCTCTGGCATAAATAACATCAGTTAGTTTGTTTTGTAATATTGAAAATACAACGTCAGTTTGTCCAAATATTAACTTAAAAGTATCTAAAAGAAAATTAAAATCATTATCCAGAAGAAGATTTTTTAATCCAAAAGCTTCTCATATAGATATGCTATCAAAGTCAGGACTTTCTGCAATGAAATCAAAAACTTCAATTAACTTATTTTTATTCCCA
The DNA here is from genome assembly GCA_031893035.1 of Dermolepida albohirtum. NCBI lineage: Eukaryota > Metazoa > Arthropoda > Insecta > Coleoptera > Scarabaeidae > Dermolepida > Dermolepida albohirtum. Next base: position 27,025 of record JAVIWB010006374.1, read on the forward strand.
TGAATTGTAAAAACAGACCTAGAAGTGAAATTCCAACGAGTAGATGCGTTTGATGGTATATGTTTTTGACAGATTAAATTTAACACATGAGTTCTCTTAGTGGATTTGGAAAAAAAAGATGAAAACCCTGACAAATTTGAAAAAAATATTCTTACAGACGTTATGGACTTACAAGATGTTCCTAACACTAAATTCAAGACATGTGCATGGCAGTGTGTAAATATTGCTTGAGGAACTATTTCTTTAACTTTTGTTTCTAAACCGTTCACATGCCCAGCCATAACTGCCGCTCCGTCATACGTTTGAGCAATTAGGTTACTATTAAACTGAAATTTTTCAAAAATATTAGTTAATAATTTAAATAAATCATCAGAGGTGCGACCTGAACTTACATCAAAGAATCCTAAAAACCTTTCAACAATATTACCCTCGATCGTGTATCTTACAATAATAGACAATTGCGAATTACATGTTATATCTGTTGTTTCGTCTATTTGCCATGAAAAATATTCTGAATTAAAAATTTCACAATCTATTTTTTTCTTTACAATAAAACTAATTGATTCTATTAATTCGTTTTGAATTGTTTTCGATGTGCCAAAAAATACAGAGCTATCACCTAAGAATTTTTGTAAAATGGTATCATATTTTGCCGTTAATAAAACAAGTTCTTTAAAATTTCCCCTGTTTGCAGAAGTATTTGTTTCATTATGTCCTCTGAAAGATAATTCCTGTGTACAAAGAAATATAGTAATATCAATTAAACGCTTTAATATATCTCGATTTTGGCTAACTTCTTTATTGTAATTCTCCATTTGATTGCGCCTCACATTGTCTATCGCATCCGCGATATTATATTGTATTTTCCGAACATATGTAATTTACAAGTAGCTAAAATGTGATGTTTGGATTTAGTATGTTTTTCTACTGATCGCGACAAGTTTTTAAGATCAAAATAACCCGTTTTACTCCAAATACTATCTGTATTTGTGGAAAAATTATACATGCCCAACAAAATAATCTGTTTCCTTTTATACTACCACATAACCAATTACATTTGTTATACCACGAATTATTGAGATTTCTGTTAGACTTACCGTGTATTGTAAGAGATTTTGATAAATCAGGGTTTGGTCTTGGAAGGTTTTTGACATATAATTGATCTTCTACCGATAGAACAACGAACGTATTTCTTATTAAAAAATCTACAATGTCTTGTGTATTTCTTACATTTTCTAAATCCATATTCACAATTTTTAAATCACTGAAAATATCACTAAACAAATATTAAAATATTTAACCTAACTTTGTTATTCCCCCGAGTTTAACTGCTGTAATTTGCGATTCGGGTCGAGAATGTCAGCCTCGAGTATATTCGGTAGTTCGGCGATTGTGATTCGATGAGAGGCTCAGTTTAAATTGGCTTCAGATAAATTATTGTATTGTACATACATACATACATTGATATCTAAATAATATCTAATTGAAACAATAAAAATACTCCTGTTAAAACTTAAAACATATTATTTGCGTGGAGGAAATATTGAGAAACTGTACAAGAAGAATGTAAACCTTTAGACATCTTTATATCATTAAATAAATACTTAATTTATCCTATTAATAATGCTTTCTATATTATTAAAAAATTCAAAAATCTCACAATAAAGTTAGAAAAATCTATTAACTTTTTGAATATTTTTTCTTCTTTGTTATCTTAAATATGTAGCTAATACTTTACTGTAATTTCCATAGAAATTGAGAATTTTTTTGACTGCTGTAGTGCGTTATAAATTTTCAATGAGAGGCAATGAGTGGCCGGGCCTCAAATATTCGTGTTTAGTAGGGATATACATAGATCAAGCATAAAGTTGGTCGGGGCAAGTATACGCGCTCGTACATTCGCACGGAATTAAAATGAAATGATAAATTTGTACTTTGCTTGTAATGCCGGTTTATTTAAAACTATTTTCTTATTGTTTATAAGATAAATTCTGAATAAAAGATGATAATTAATTTATAAAGAATTTTAAACGTATACATATTATTCTTGTTATAATTCCAAGATTTAGATGGTGAGACACTGCCTCACCTGCCTCACCTGACCAGCCGCCACTGATATATATATATATATATATATATATATATATATATAGCAATATGTTTATGGAGACTGGATATCTTGAAAATGAAGCCAGTACGAGGGTGGTCCCATAAGTACCAGGCTTGACCTAGAGATGACGGTAGTTGTTCGAAAAATATCACTGTATTAGAAAGTATACAATCTATAAAGCATATGTTTCAAATTTAAAGACGCCACGTTGTTTAGTATTTGTTCTACAGCGATCAATAGTGAACGTTTTCAGTGAATTTGTAAAAATGATATAAATGGGCATATATATATTGTATATATATATATATATGGGTGAGTCTGCTCCTTCGTTTACAACAGTGACATATTGGGTAGCAGAGTTTAAAGGAGGCTATATGAGCTGCCAAGACAAGCATCGCAGTGGTCTACCAAATGAGATGAGAAGAGAAATGGTGACGAAAATCCACAAAGCGGTACTGGATGATCATCGACTGAAAGTGCGCGAGCTAGCTGGCATAGTAGGCATTTCAAAAAGTGCAGTACATCGCATATTATCTGAAAATTTGGACATGAGAAAGCTGTGTGCAAGATGGTTGCCGCGTTTGCTCACGCTCGAGCAAAAATAGTGTCGTGAAGATGATTGAGTGTTTAGCGAAGTTTCACAGCAACAAAGCAGAATTTTTACGCCGTTTCATAACCATGGATGAAACATGGGTCCATCATTTCACACCCGAGGCACAAGAACAATCAAAATTATCAACTCAAAAGGGAGAACCGGCTTCAAGGAAAGCGAAGACCGTTTCATCTGCAGGTAAGGTCATGGCATCAGTTTTTCAGGATACGCGTGTAATAATTTTCATTAACTGTCTTGGCAAAGGAAAAACTATCGACGGTGAGTATTATGCGAACTTATTGCAACGTTTCAGCAAAGAAATCAAGCAAAAACGACCGCATTCGGATAAGAAGAAAGTGTTGTTTCATCAAGACAATGCACCAGCTCACAAATCCGTTATCGCAATGGCCAAAATTAATGAATTAAAGTTTGAATTGCTACCTCATGCACCCTATTCGCCAGTTTTAGCCACCTCGAATTATTTTCTGTTCTCAAACTAGAAAAAAATGGCTCATTGGTCAAAGACTTTCCAACGATGAAGAAATGATGTCGGCAGTTAATGGCTATTTGAGGAGCAAAGCAGTTCTTATTATAAGAAGGGTATCAAACTTATTGAACATCGCTGGGAAAAGTGTATAGAGCTGAAAGAAGATTATGTTGAAAAACAAATATATTTCTTTTCAATATTTTTGTGTTTTCTACGTTGGGTCGGGTACTTCTGGGACTGCCCCCGTAATTGATAAAATAATGTTTGAGCGAATTTATTATTTTTAAAGCTTAAAATTATAATTTTAAATATACTGTTATAAAAAACGAATCATTCAACGAAAGTTTATTTTTTAAACCAAATTGTGTACAAGCGTTTACTGTGTTAAAAACAATAAATGATTAAATTTTCATTGAAAAATCCGTATCCTTTATAGAGACAATTTAATAATTTATTGCCGCCTCACGAACGAATGCAATTTTCCCGGACATGCTTCTAATAGCATATTCTATGAATTCATATAAAATCCCTTCCCAAACATCTTGTAAGACACCATGTAATCATCGTACATTTATTAGTGGGTTAGGAAGCATAGCAATTCTTCGACGTTTTATATCCCAGACATGTTCTACTAACGATAGGTCTGGCTACCATCTAACCCAATTGAGCATTTTGGTGTTGGTCTCTTTCTGAAATCGTAATATGACAGCTGCACATGAGGACTTGCATTGTCTTGCTGGAAAATGGCATTATTTAGCTCTTGGATATATAAAAATGCGAACAGTTCCAGGACTTCGCAAACATGTACTAGAGCATTTAAATTGCCTCTAAGGAATACGAAGGAGTCCTACTTCTTATGCTAATTCTACTATAATCTATCAATCCTGTGGTAAGTTTTTCCTTCTACGAAAAAATTCTCTATTTCGACATCGGACTTATCTGCATGGGTCCGCAAATGAAAATTAGTCTTTCCTGCTATACCATTGTTGATTATAATTACAGAAATTAATTAAAAATTTCTGCGTAATCAACGATGATATAGCAGGAAAAACTAATACTCATTAGTTTCCGTAAAGCGCTTAGTTATATATCTACATATAAATATTAGCATCTATACTGACTGCACGATATAATATTTAAGTCTATTCTAAAATACAATTTATGGCACATCAAGAGATTCGAAACTGTACCTGTGGCCTAATTGGTAAGATAATCATCTAGAAAAAAGCAGATATAGGTTTTAGCCCTGCTCCAACGCAGAAATTCTTAATTAATTTCTGTAATTATAATCAACGATGGTATGCAGGAAATACTAATTTTTATCATTATTAATTATAAATTAATAATATTTTTAACTAAGAATTTTATTGTATAGTTAATATTAAGGCTATTAAGTATTTTTTATGAATAGAATTCTTTATTAACTTAATTTAACATTCTAAATTGTAAATTTAAAAATTTACGTCTACATCTTGTTATATTAAACGAGCTTTCATGGCTTAACATTCAATTTCCAAATTTTCATTTAATTTTTTTCGACTCTGCTAACTTGAATAATTATATTAGAAATATTTCAATAAAGTACTACTGGATAGAAAAAGCATTAAATTTTTCACATTCTTTATTATTCGAGAAATTTTCTTAATGAGATTTCACTGAAATTAAGCATTGAAACGCGTTTTAATGTTGAACTTTTGTTAATTTTCATTTCAGTGAATGGTAAGTGAGAAACACGCATTTCGCTTTGTACATGCGTTTTTAATTTTGAGCTTGGTATCGAGTTTAGAATTAAAAATTAGAATGTCGTGACTGTTTCCGCCAATCTCTTACTTAAGCATAAAAGATTTTGTTTATAATTCAATTTTATTTGGATAATATTTTTTCGTTTGATAAAGTTGATAAAATTATTTTATTATTATCGTTAGTTTTTTAACTTGCAAAATATTTGCAAGTTAATCATACAGTGATTTTTCCAGATGAAGAGTTTTTCAACGGTTATGGACACATGTAAATATGAAAATCATGTTAAGCATTATAATTATTTAAAAAACATATTTTAGAATTGACGTAGGAACTATGAAGACTATCTACTATTTATATCTATCCAGAGTAGACTATATAGTGCAACTCAAACAAAAAAACGCCCAATATCAATCCAATCGCGTTGCTGTGGAAAGAAGTAGACAGAAGGATAAAAGAACACTGTCAGCCATCACAACAACACCTTCATGAAGCTTGGAATAATGTCCTGACTCCCATGTCCAGCTTGCCGGAAATTTACAAATGCAATGGTGGCTAGTTTGCCGAAAATTTATGAAAATAGAAAGTAGTGTTTATTTTGCTTAAAATTATACGCTGTAAAATTAATAATGTTAGAGAGACAAGATTGGCGATAATAGTTAGAACAAGACGGGATAAATGTAATAAGTGAATAAATAACTATGATAAAACGGTGTTTTATATGGTCCTGTTACACTTAGTAGGTAATATAAATATAACGCCCAAGAGCATGTCCATCATCCTATTTTGAACCGGGTAATGATTTAGCTTCGGCATGGACAAAATGGAGGCAAATTAATGAAAATTTTTGGATAATCGCTCAATTAAACGAAGAGCGAGAAAATATACAAAGAGTAATATTTTTACATATTTTTGGGAAAAAGGGCATCGACAAATTTCACTTAGTTTTGAAGAAGAAGAACTAACAATAAAAAAATTACTAGAGATATTTACAGAGTATTTTCAACTATTTAAAAATAAAACGTACACACATTAGCTCTTCTTTTCAAAGAATCAAAGTGAAGGGCAAAGTATTGATGAATACGTTACAATATTAAAACACAAACAAAGGATTGTAACTTTGGAATGATCAGTGATTCTTTAATACGAGATAGGATTGTTTGTAGAATCGAAAGTAATGGTGTTAGAGAAAATTTATTAAAACGAAAAACCTAACCTTAGCAGATTACATAGACATGTGCAGAGCAGATGAGTAATCTAAATCTCAAATAAAACAAGTGACTGTATCGGAAAGCCGCACAGAGGACTGCGCTTATCATATTTTTCCGACAATGGTCCACATTTTAATTCTCAAGACTTCAATAACTTCCTTAGAAACCTTTCCCACAAAACATCAAGTTTTAATTATCTGCAATCTAACTGCATGATAGAACGGCATATCTAAACCATCAAAGTCCATGAGCACGTTATATTACGCACACATTGTTATATTCTGTAAGACTTTTCTTACTTTTTTTTCTTAAAATTGTTGCATTTTCTCAAAATCTTTCTAGTGATCCCTCACTTATGGCCGATAGTGTGTATATTTTACATTTTAAAATGTTAGTTTCAAAAATTTAGCATAGTGATAAACGTTTCACAATTCAATCCCAACAACTTATGTTATTAACGATCGCTCGTTAATAACACATATTTACCTGAAGGAGAGTGAATCCCTGAAACATATGTAGTAAGCAGGGTGTTATTAATATTTGAATGATTGCTTAAAAGGGTCTTTAGTCAATCGAAATCTCGTGGCATATCATGAAGATAAAATTGCGGTCGCAGCCTACGAAAACCATTCCAGAGTTACGTGCTTACTTTCAAGGTATTTAAAAAAATTTCACACCTGATGAATACACTAGAAAACAGTATGTCCAAACATATTGAGGCGGTAATAAGTCATAAAGGCGGCATAACTAAAGAGTAGCGTAATGTATATTTTTTATTGATTTTTGCATTATGTGATTGTACTAGATACTGTTTCGCTTCGCATATGTAATTATTTATGTCATGCTTTAAACTGTCTTTTAATTTAAATACGATTCGATTTAAGACAAAAAATTTATTTCAAAAGCCAACGTTTGTGTGATACAAATATTCCAAGGAAAAATCTCTTTATTTGTTAATGTGGATATCATGAAACAAAAGAGATTCTTTTTTGTTTTCCAAGAAACCTGTTAGCTAGAACTAACGTATTACTCGGCGTAGAACCATTTCTTAGAATACTATATAGAATACTATATAGAATATTATCTTGTCTAATTTCTAATTATGATTAGAATTCACGTTTTTAATCCCTTTGCAAAGAACAATACGCATTTATTATACTACCTAATTATTTACCTGCTAACAAGCTTCCAATAATATTATTTTTCATACTATTACAACTCCTTTAATTATACCGCGCCTCTTAATTATTTCAAATTTGGTTTTACTGTATCGTGATTGATTCATTCCAAATTAATCAGTGCACTTTATCCTACCGATTTAAGAAACTCTCTCTCTCTTTCTCCTCTAACACTCGCTTCCATCACATCTCTCAACTGTACATTCGTGAGTGATTATTTTATCGTAACGCCATAAATATATTGTTCAGCGTAGAGATTTCTCGAACACGAAATACTTCCGGTCTAAGAAAATATACGTACACATGCAAGTACATCACGTATCATTTGATACCTACCAATTTTTTTATTAATTCTTGTATAATTTAATTCACAGCTTATTATCTAATTTATTTTATTACCACATATTGCATTGATTATATTTTTCTTTTTACATATTGCTTTCACTAGATTTTTAGTAATACATTCAAAGCTTTAAAATTTCTCTTATTTCAATTAGTTAAATTCAATTTTATGGACAATCTTGTTATTTTATTGTTACTAATAATCTTTCTTTCAACCCCCCACATGTCGTGAATTTTTGATATCAATCATCACGTACTTATTATAAATTTATTGCAATTAGTTCTATTATTGCAATGCTCGAGCTAGGCCGGAACACCATAAACTATTTTTATTATTTTTAATACCACAGATCACAGTGTTGTTAATAATTTAGCTTTCACACATCATTAGCGTTCTTAATTATAATAATTTCATTGATTTTTCTCCCACGCACAGAGAGGAATAGTTAATAACACAAATTCGCCTTCCTCTTTTTTATTAGTTAGAATTTAGTTTTATAAGGCAAAAATTAAAAATATTCTGCATATTATTATAAAATTGTATTTGCTTCTATAAATTTCCATTTTAAAAAATATGTATTTGCTTATAACACTTTTTTCTTATTGGCACTATTTTATAAAAATTTAGAACGTCCTATAACTGTGCTAATCTTTAAGTTACTAACATTCATCAATATATATTTGTAATTTATAAGAACCTATTTAACAGTTCTTCAGAGAATAATGTTTCTTTTTGATCAGAATCATTAAAAGTTTATTAAAAATAATGATTTTTAGGTATATTGTAATATACCTGTTCCAAAACCAACACGTTGATGACAGAACGATGTACTCTGTTTGTGTAAGTGAGTATTAATGTTACACTTCTGTACAAGCAATGAAGTCTCTGCATTTTTAACTTGTTAGAACAAAATATGAATATGCGGTTGATATGGTATCCCTACTATCACGTGCTGTACAACAACAGCTTTCAAAATATCTATACTCCCGAGTTGATGGCTTCTATTCAACGCAAGGTATTGACCATATTACCTCCTCCTTTTGTAAAAATGAGTGAAAAATGTGGTTAGTTATGTGAATGTGGGTGAATGTAGATGATTTGAGACAATTTATTACCTCCTTTATTTTAATAAATAATAATAGGGATATTATATAATAGAGAATATTTATTTGCACGTGATGGTTAGTCAATTTATTACGAGCGCGTGTTCGGCTAGCTAAAGCGCTGTAATAAATGCAAACAAAAAAGAAAAGAAAGTAATGTAATTGAATGTAATGTGAGGAGTTAATAATTAGTAGTTGTGTACAATGAGCATCAAAAGTCCAGGACGTGTGCTAAGCTGAAAGAAAGATTATTAGTGGAAATAAAACGACAGGATTGCCTTTAAAATTTTATTCACAAGTTTAATTAATTCTTAAAGCTTGAATGTATTAAATAAAAATAGTTGATAACGAGAGCAACAAATAAAGTATGATAAACGTAATATTAATTGAGCTGTTCAATAAAATATAAAAAGAGTTAGATTAAAATATGTATCGGACGATACTTGAGTACTTGCGTGATTGCGTATTTGCGGACGCGAACTTAACCACGAGGTCACAAAAAGCGCGAATAACGGTTCGCGGCACAAACACGTGAAGGACGTGTGTAGTCTGGATGACGACAGAAGGCGAAGAGGGTTGTTCTCTTACGGCTATGGCTTTATAACGAACCGACCCCATAACTGAGGGGATACTGATCATGTTTGAATTAACCAATAGCAAACAAGGACAGGCACGCTACCACTGGCGGGAAACAAATTAGCATACATTAAAATTGTGATCTTAATTTCAATATAAGCATTAAGCAAATTATCTACATAGAATAGTAGACATGCATTCTGTGTAAAAGAAAGAAAATCAGGATTGGTATTTTAATCGCGAATTGCATTTAGAAATCAATATAACTGAATTGATATCGAATATGAGTCAATGAAAAGTTGGTAACTTCAAGTACAGTCTTTGATACCTGATTTCGGTGTTTATTGCAGCTTTGACCATATATACGTGACTAACACAAAAGGACTCTGCATCTGAATATATGTATATACGAGAACCGGACAAATAATGATAGTATAATAATTTAGGAATTCAAGATCGAATTGTATTTTAAATTAAATATATTAATCTTAAAAACGATATAAGAAATTATTATATATAGAGAGTGCAACAACCAAATAAAACTGCTTCAAGGATGTAGTGTTACCTTGCTAAAAGACAGACGCACTACTACTGGTTTGATATTTTTATATATACTTCTACTGATGACACTCCTTTAAGAATTAAATTTTCTCATTCCCCGATTTTCGGTTCGTTACCATACTACTTTTCCTGTCCACCTTCTAAAACCAATATAGTATTAAAGTCGCCTCTATATAAAATGTGCAGTAATTTTAATAAAATATTTTGTGCAGGAGACATTCATCATGACTCTATGGGAGCTTTACTCAGACTGGCGGTTGGGAATAAGTAGGGGAAATTAATATGTTTTCACCCTCTCTGTACTTATTTCTTGTACTTTTATATTTTGTACATCATTTACTTACATATAAAGAATTATTTCCTTATGATTTGTGAGATTACATATTTACTTTTTTCTATTGAAACACTTCTGAAACATATATTCTGTTGCGCAAAATGGAAATTAAAAAAATAAGAAAAATGAAATAAAAAATTATACCAAAAGAATGTTGTCAGACACAGTCAAATATTGCTAAAAGTCAAGTGGGTATATTAGTTAGGTTAATTTTATATATATTAACAACAATCTTTTTGTGAAGATATGGATGAAGCATATGTCAGGGTTATAATGTAATAATAAGTTAATTTAGAGGGCTGTACCTTTGCGTAAATCCAGTGACTACTAATTTCATGCTTGGTTTTCGCAACTTATGCGTAGGCCGATTAAAAGGCACTACTTAACGATGTTTAGACCAACCGTTTTACAGTTTTACCGTGACAGATTAAAATACTTAATGAAAAAGGTAAAATTGAATATCAATCATAATGTTCTAAATCGCATGATCGATATTGATACAAGCACACAGCTGAAGCCGGATAGGCTGTAGAATGATTTTTTCTCTGCTGTAGATATAACAAACGCCGAAGTCTGATTATAGTTTGTATAATATTTTCATTAAAATTTATTTGAAAGAGTTCACAGAATTAAATGTTTTTAGAGGATTTGAAGCTTCGAAAGGCAAAATGACTATGCGTCCAAATGGCATCCCTGACTTTATTATTAAAGATTGCAGTTATATTTTACTGAAACCATTTCATCATGCTTTTAAGTTAAGTTCAAGTATGAAAAGAATTTCTACAGCTTGGAAATTGTCCCGAATTGTATCTGTTTTAAAGTATGGTTATAGACAATGTCGTTTGAGCTACTGTATGCTTACATAATTAATAAATTATTTATTACAAAATAAGGATCTATTAGAGGTCAATCAACAGCTACAAACGTACGTACATTCGTTTATCGGGTTTCGAAAGCTTTGGATGACGTTATCAAGTTGACGAAGATTTCCCAAAGCCTCCGAAAATCGAAACATCGAGTCTCATTATTATGGTTTTACCCTAGGACTCATATCTCATATTCATTTACGATATTACGAAGGAATTGTCATCGAATTATTTACTTTACACAAATGAATTGACAAATACATACATTAGAAGATTACAATGATTCAACTGATCTTTTTATCCTTTCTTCTTCTCTCTACCAGGCGAGGACAATCGCTTGTCATTGAATACTGCAAGGTGTAAATCTACGACTTTTTTCTAGGGACCAGAAAATTATTCCTTTTGCTTATTATACATATCAATATATGTGTGTATATATACTCAAAAATCTAGGCATGTTCTTTGAGCCAAAGCTGACTTTTATTGGTATTGTCGTGTCGCACTTAAGTAGCGCTATTGTTTGTATTACCTATAATGTATGTGATGTGTCCGTATCAGATTGGAATACTGTTCCCGATTTGTCTTTTAAACATAAATGTTTCTAGATTAAACAGTAGGAACAATGACATACTTTATGTACAGTTTAGTGGTACACAACATCATTTTCAGTCGCCAGTAATGTCAATTTGTAAAAATATAAATTGTTTTTGTACAGAATTATTATGTTTGATGTTTATTTAAGATCATCGGAAAAGTTTTTATTTATGAAACTAATTACTTTCTAAACACTATTTAAGTATTAATCTTTGGTCAATTATTAACAACGGTGATACTTATGTGGTTCAGAGCTTTTCCATGTATGTATGTCATATTAAATATATCTTATCCGTTCATCTGATATCTTTGCAATGTCCACCAGCTCCAACACTTTTCCAATGTCATCACCAGTTTTGCGCGCTTCTAACTTTTGAAAAAGTCACATTTAGATTCTATCACTTACCTTTTTATTGTTAACGGCAAATCATTGTCCAAAATTAATTCCATCTTAGCTCGTATTTCAATTAGTATTAAAGAGAAAGAAAAGTTATTTACTTCAAACTCTGATAAAAACTTGTTGAATGGACATTAATTAAAAAATCATACCGTATCAAATTGTAGCTTTATTTGATACTGTATCCGCCATCTATATATCATGGAGAGAATATTTTATACCCTTCTCGTGTTATTGTAATTAACTAATGATGGTATAAAGAAGTTCTAGAACATTATCAATTGTCATACACTAAAGCAATCGTAACATTCTATGATACTGCTAAATACTACTGAAGTTATCATTACTGGTATGGTCGACCATCTCCTTGATGTTACATATATCATTAAATGGTAAAAAAAATTATTGCAAAATATTCAAGAAGTGTTGCGAGTATATCATTTTTACTATAATAGTAGGCTATTCAATCGACATTTTCAAATCTAACACGGCTGCTGTATTTCTAAAGATTGACAAGGTATATTGTGTATATCGTGAAGTTTGATTTAGTATACAATATAATGTAGTTATCATATCCAATAGTCTGTTTAGAAAACTGTTAGCATTCGTGGAAAATTTCTTATTCAATTGGGGAGAAAGATAGATATGTATCTAAGAATTTTATATTCATTAGCTATGTATTTTAATAATTAGTTTTGAATGTTAAAATTCAATTCAAAATTGATATATTTGAATCTTACTACTATTTATACACCGATAATATAGAAGTAACTTCTAAAACATCATGTAGCTGTTGCAAGTGCATTGGATAGCTAGGAAGCATATGAACCTTTAAGCCTAATATCTCAGATATTTTTATGGGCGATAGATCTAGCGGCTGCGTAAGCTAATTGAGAATATTAATGTTGGCCTATTACAGGGATCTCAATGTAATAGCTGCATCATGAAAGCGCGCATTATCTTTTTGAAATACAGCATTGTTTAACCCTTGACTATATGGTGAAGCGAATGGTTTCGACTTAGTAAATGTACCTGCGAGCATTTAGATAGCTTCGAAGGAATATTAAGAGAATCTTACTTCCTATTCTAATTCCACATTTTACTCATTTGGAAATAGAAATTACCATGAAAACACAAATAAGTTAAGGAAAAAAATAAGAAGTCATTGGTGTAATGATGTATCAAATCCAGAAAAAAAAATATTGAATGGAAAGAAGTGGCATAAACATCTGACTGAAGCCGTACTAATATTTAACAATTATGTCATGAATTTGGCAATACAGGCATTCGCAGAGTTAGACATGAAAAAATAATGTTTCAAATAATTATAAAGTTTTGTGCGAATGTACATTGGCACTTATTCTAATACTCAGTAAAAAGCGTACTAGCCTTCAATTTTTAAACAGCCATATGAGAGAAATATCATTTCAATGAATAAAAGATGAAACTTTAAAATAACTATCGAAGTTTGAAGAGGATGAGAGCAACTTTTAAACTGTTTCTGGGAAAGGAAGTAAACCCGTTACAATTCTTTTTACTAAAAAAATGCTATCATTTCTAAGGCAGTTTTAGAAGTCCGAAGATCAGCGAATATTATTCTAGCTTCGAATCAGTATATATTTGCTTATCCCAACTCAACTGACAGGTGGATAATCTATTAAGAAAATTTTAAAAGTGCGGCGCCAAAATCTAGCACTAGGTTTCGCAAATATATTGCAAGAATATTTCAATTTAAAACGTTGAAGTGACACAAATCGCTCGATTTATAGGACAAAAAAAGAGCGCTTAGAATTTATAGGTTTGTTAATCGTTGTTCTCTATAGATATAAAGGGTTTTCCAATAGGGACTTGACAACTTTTAATTCAATTTGTGAACGCACTCTTTCACTAATCATCGAACTGTCACTGTCAATTTATTCAGTAAACTTCACATTTTCATCACACGAACGAACAACGTCTGCAAATAATAAAAATTTACTACAGAAATTCGGAGTCGGTGACCGCTACTTTATGTGCGTTAACTCCGATTTTCGGTCGTAATTCTCGCCCTAGTAAACAGGCAATAACAAGTTTAGTGCAAAAATTTGAGTCTACATATTCGTTGTGTGATGTTGCCGTGCCAGTGAGACAACGGGTTGGTCGAAGTGTCGAAAATATCGCTGCCGTTGAAACGTCCGTAACAAATGATCCAAATCAGTCAATTCTACTGCGTTCTTAAGAGTTAGGCATCGCCCAGACCACTTTATGGCGAATTTTGCGTTAGGATCTTGGTTTACACCCATTCAAGATCAAGCTGACTCAAGAATTGAAGCCGATGGACCATTTGAAGCGACGTACGTTCTCCGATTGGGCTCTGGAAAAGATCCGCTAAGGTGATCAATTTCATCGCAAAATCATTTTCAGTGACGAAGCTCATTTTTGGCTCAATGGGTTCGTCAATAAGCAAAATATGCGTTATTGGTCGGGTAAAAATCCACATGTGCTTTATGAAACACCACTTCATCCACCAAAAATATTATATATCGAGCGAAATTAATAAATTAAAATTAAATTAGAATTACAATACTGGAAGCCATTCTGAATAAATATTTATTTTGAAATAAGCACTTATCTCCATGTCAGCTTACTGTGGCAATCGGTATGGCATTTGCCACGAAGGATGCATAGCGTAGCCTTCAGGTTCTTGTTGTCTCTCATATGCATATATACTCTTTCGTTATCAGCCGAAACAAATCCTCATCATTGACCTTTTCCAAAGTGGACTTTACTCTCAATTGCTGTATATTATTGGATTGTCGAAAAAGTCATTATAGGTTTTTGAAACAGACGACGCAAGTTAATTTTCGCATTATTCTAACAGTTCTAACTTTATTTTGAGAAAAATTGAGCGACTTGGTTGAATAAGTTAAATTTTGTAACAAGATGAAAACGGAAAAAGAAAGTATGTATTTTGTCATATTTTAGTATTTTACTTCCGTTAAAGGAAGAAGGCGCATTAAATTTGTGAGAAGTTTACGATGACAGTGCTCTACAAGGACATAAATACTAACGATAATTCATGAAATTCTGTGCTAGTACTTTCGACAGCGTGAAGCCGACTAAGGTTGATGACAAAATGAAGGCTCTGGACGAATCAAACCCACGGCATATCACAGTACAGATTGCAGAAAGGTATGGATCCTTCATGAACACAAAGAAGTTCACTTAACGGCACTTCTGCCATATATTCCTTAAACGTGAGAGAAACGATCCTATTTAAAGCAACTGATAATTTCGATCAGAAGCAATAAAAAAATAAACAATGTGATGCAAAAGCAATCTTAGTCCTGACCTTAAATTTTGCCTCAAACTTCACCGAAGCAGACATTTATCACAGGAAGGTTATGCGTCCACTGCAGTAAGATTTTAAAGGAGACGCGTTTTTCGAGTGCCTGCCAAGAAAAACCCAGAAATTTGACAATTCGAACGAATCATTAAGAAACGTCCAGAGCTCGTTAGTCGTAAAGGAATAGTATTTCATTATAATAACGCAAGACCACACATATGTTTGATCGCCCGTTAAAAATTATTGGATTTTAGATCAAACGTTCTGTCGCTTATTCCGTTTTCTTCAAAACTCCTTGCGTAGTGTAACCTTCTACTTGTTTAAGGTTATTAATCAACAACAAATTTTTCGTCGATAAAGAGAAGTCTTTGTACAAACAAGGGATTATGAGGCTCATCGAAAGATGGCAAAAGATTATCATAGAAACGGGCAATATATAATTAATCTTTTTTATATGTATTAATAAATGAATAATAGAAGAAATATATCAACAATAACCCAACATATACTATATATACCTAGTACTATTATTAAAAATGTAGCGAAAGAAATTTGTTTTGAAACAAAATTTAAAAACAATTTGGTAGACTGCACATTCTACAGAATTTAGTTTATGATTTGTTGTAACGAAGATGTGTATATATGTACATATGTATGTATTATATTAATGTATTGGTGTTGCTTTTATACAATGTGTATACTTATTTTTCTTTAACTCGTTTATGAATTTATTTATACTTTTTGCAATTTTTTATATACATGATACGAGGATAGTTTGACAAGTAGTGAGAATGACATACAGGTGGCGCTCTAATTGGTAAAACAAATACACTGTAATTTAGGTTGCCTATTTATATGTTTACATTCTGATATTTAGATAAATCGATTGATTGGTTTATTTTTGACAGCTGATTGAAAAAGAAGCAACATGTCGTTTTGTTAAAATGTAAAAAGCAGAGAATCGTGCGGTGATTAAATACTTCGTAATTAAGGGTATGAAAGCTACCGAAATAAAATATGAGTTACGGGAAACATTAGGTGAATCCGCTCCATCATCCGCCACAGTAAGTAGATGGATAAATGAATTTAAACGTGGTAGAACAAGCTGTGTTGATGAAGCGCGCTCTGGAGCACCCGAAATCGTGATTTCTACGGAAATGATTATAAAAATCCATAATATTATTACGCAAGATCGACGACTCAAAGTGAGAGAGATAGCAGACATGGTAAACATTTCAACAGAACGCGTACACCACATTTTAATGAAAAAATTGGGCCCTCCAAGCTTTCGGCAAGATGGGTGCCGCGATTGCTTACGACCGATCAAAAGTTCACTCGTTTGCGCATTTCCAATGAGTGTTTGGACCTTTATAAACGGAATCCGGTTGATTTTGGTAGGCGATTTGTTAATTGCGATGAAACTTAGATACACTACAGTACACCCGAAACTAAACAACAGTCGAAACAATAGTCAGAACGTGGTTCTGCACCTCCAAAGAAAGCGAAAACCACTTTATCGGCAAACAATGTGATGGCATCAATTTTTTGGAATTCAAAGGGCATTTTGCTCATTGATTATCTTCATAAAGGTGCCATAATAAACGAACAATATTATGCAGAACTTTTACAAAAATTAAATGTTGAGATTCGTGCTAAACGGCCAGGAATGGCGAAGAAAAAGATTCTGTTTCACCAAGACAACGCTCCCTCGCATACCAGCACAGTTGCGATGTCCAAAATCTACGAGTTGCATTTCCAATTAGTACCGCATGCGCCTTATTCGCCGGATCTAGCCCCTTCCGACTTCCACCTTTTTCCAAAATTGGAAACGGCAATAGGTGGAAAGAAATTTTCGTTTAACGACGAGCTTATCATCTTCGTAAATGAGTATTTTGCAAGCTTTCCGGAATCGCATTTTAGAGATGGCATGAGGGCATTGGAGCACCGTTGGAATAAATATATTGCTCTTTTAGGAGAATATATTGAAAAATGAAAATTATTTTGTATTAAAAAAATTCGTTTTTCTTTTCCATTATCACTACTTGTCAAACTACCCTCGTATGTACTGAGCCTTTGTTATTTTAATATTTGTGTTTTTGACGTATTGAATGGAAGTATACAAATTTCCTTTAAACTTGTAGAAGTTCTTTAAATTTAATAATGTTACAGACGTCATTTGGGAGATAATAAACAAAATTCTGTAAGTTGACAAAATCTTGAGATTAAAATTTACATGCGTCTACCTATGATCCCCATTTTGTAATTGCAGGAACGAGTGGCAATGGCAAGAATGAACACATTTTCTATTAACATGTTCAGTGCTGATGGCGTCGAAAGATGTCATCCGCCTCTTAAGTAGCAGGCGCATGACGTCTTTCGACGTCATTGACACGGTCGGATAGAGTGCTTCAGTACGCTGTTAGCCTGTGAGTGGAGGTGTTGTGCCGTTGTCAGCCTCTAGTATACTTGCGAGTTGAGCAAAAAGTGTTGTTCGTTTGGGTTCAACATGGACGGAAGTCAGGCAGGCCCTTCGAGAGTTAATAAACGCAGGAAGGTAGAAAAAACCTTTCGCTCGAAAAGTCCTTTGAATCAAGAGCAAATGCTACAATTATTATTGGATTCTGATGATGATAATAATGATATTGATGATGATGATATAGATCCGGACTTTTCTGGTTCAAATTCAAATTCTGATACAGAACCCGAATCCAGCGATTCTGAAGGGGAAGCAGATGTTTCAAGTGCTATTCCTTGCATTTCGCAAGAGGCACTTCCCTCTCGGATGGCTGGAAACGCTGTGATATGGGACTCAAATGAAGATATTCCAACTATGATACCATTTTCCAAGCGCAGAGAGTTATTGGTTCAACCTAATGGTTAATTTTGATTTTTTTAATTTATTAGCGTTTTTTGTGTATAAATTCCGCAACTTTGTTTTCTTAAAAAAACGAAGAATATTGGGTCATTTTTTTCCTAAAAATACTGTTTTATTTTAAGGAAACACACCAATAGATTTCTTCAATCTGCTGGTTACTGAGGACTTTCTTCAACTGATAGTCAGCCAAACCAATATTTATGCCGAAGAAGTTTTCCTTTCAAGTACGACAAAATAAAAATCACGCATAACACGCTGGAAACCTCTGACTTTAGAAGAACTAAAAATTTTTTTGGGATTAATTCTTCATATGGGCACCATTAGGTTGAATAGGCTTCAAGATTATTGGAAAAAACATCGCTTATTCAACCTATATGTTTTTTCAGATTTTATGAGTAGAGACCGTTTTATGGTCATTCTATGATGTCTGCATTTTGCTACAAATCCTCTACCTCGTCAGGCAGAACCTGCAGACAGGTTATTTAAGATAAGGCCAGTAATTGATTATTTTAATTCAAGAATGAGTGAAATCTATTACCCAGGAAAAGAGCTATCCCTAGATGAGTCAATGGTGTTGTGACGAGGTAGATTAGTTTTTAGACAATATATTAAAAACAAAAGGCACAAATATGGCGTGAAATTGTATTTTCTAACCGAACCAGATGGCACTGCAATAAAGTTTGCGGCTTATACTGGTACCTTAGATGATTATGGTGGCAAAGGTCATGCTACCAACATTGTACTCCATCTTTTGGAAAAACATTTAGATGCTGGACATTCCATTTTTATGGATAACTACTACAATAGTTTCGATCTGGCTTCCAAATTACTGTCCAAAAAAACCTATTGTACAGGAACTATAAGGGTGGATAGGAAAGACAATCCAGTAGATGTAAAGACGGCAAAATTAAAAAAGGGAGAAACAATTGCGCGTTATTCAGATGGAGTAATGATCGCTAAATGGAAGGACAGAAGAGATGTATTTTATATCTCAACAGAGTTTAGAAATAATCTAGTAAATTATTTTAACAAAAGGCAACAAGAAAAAAGCAAACCAGAAGCTATTTACAAATACAATACCTTTATGGGAGGAGTCGATAAAAAAGATCAAATGATGTCATACTATCCCTATGAGAGGAAAACATTACGGTGGTATAAGAAACTCGGGATACATATAATCTACATGTGTCTAATCAATTCGTTTTTTTATATACAAAATTTGTGCGCCCAAAAATGTAATTATACGACTATCGTCTAGAAGTGTTGGAGCATTTGTTACCAGAAAAGGCAAATCCAATTATTAAAACAAAATAACCAGCATCTCATGTCCCACAAAAGAATCCTCAAACGGGAAAGGGAAAAAAACATGCTCATAGGAGATGTACAGTGTGTAACAAAAACAAAATTAGAAAAGAAACAGTGTACCATTGTCCAGCTTGCCCAGGAATGCCAGCCCTCTGTTTTGAGCCATGTTTTTCAGTATTTCATAAAAATGTTTAATTTTTCTAATTTTTTTAAAAAATTTTCAAATTTTTTAAAAAATTTTTTAATTTTTTAAAAAATTTTTCAATTTTTTTAATTTTTTTTATTTTTTTTAAATTTAGGTGTTGTTTTAGTATACGTGCATGTATTAGAATTAGTATATAGTTATTACAGTGAAACTTCGCACGACGTCTTTCGACGTCATCAGCACCTAACCAATTTTTTCATTATGGGAGGCTGATGACGTCAAAAGACGTCATTGCCTTTTTGACATGACTGTTATGATTTTTTAGTATTAAAAGTTTGTTTCATACCAGTATAAGCCTACAGTTTTATTATTTCTCAAAAAACCTTATCAGCCTCCTGGGTCGGGTTTCCGATTTTCATCAGCAGTGAACGTGTTAAAGCGCAATGCTTAGCAGACATTGACATTAAAAATTATTTTGTATTTAAAAAATTCGTTTTCTTTTCCATTCTCACTACTTGTCAAACTACTCTCGTGTATTTTATTTTACTATTTTCTGTTAGACTTACTATAACATATTTTTTCGAAAATATTGCGTGTTTTGAAGAATAAAACGAATTAAATTAAATCAATTTACATCATCGTAAACATAATAGAAGTACATATATAAGACTAAGCTTGACGTATGTATCTCCATAGTTATCTTAAAAATTGCATACTTGCGGATCGTTAAAAATTTTCAAATGCATTATAATATTTTTCAAAATATCTACATATTTCTCGACTGCTACAACCTTGTTTGTAACTTTCATTGATTCGTACACCAATATTGACCGATGCGAATATTTCATATATGCAACTGACGTGATTTGAATACGTTTCCTACATTTCTCGCACTACCCTACTATTCCACTCTTGGATACGAAGTAATATATTGACATATGTAAATATTACTCAGACTCCATGTAAAAGGTAGCGCTGCCTGATTGATAGAATCAACGCGAATAAAATTTACTTAGATGCTCCGCTCCATCAATTTTATTTATTTTCTTGGAGTTCCATTCTTAAAGATAACGCAAACAATCCAGTTTTGTGTATCGAATGTATATATGAATTTAAAATTTCAATTACCTATATCAAAGTATATTTTGTCACTGTATAAATCTGTATAAAAACAGACTACGATTGATTGAAAAAATAACGAATATTATTTAAATATCTGATATGAGTTTGGGAAAGGCGTCACCAATAGAAGACAGCCTGCAAGTAGTATTCAATATTTATTTATGATATAATGTCAGAGATGTGTTGTAGTAGAATAAATAAAGAAAAAAATAAAGTTATACAATTTTTGAATCAGAGTAATTATCGTTGTTAATAACTTCATTTTTTCCATTACTTATTCTAATACTACATACCTGTGAATCAAGTGAAGTTCAAATTTTTTGCTCTTAATACGACATATTAATTTTTGTCTGCCGCTTTCATATTTTTACAATTCTTCGAAAATATTCAGAAGATTTTATGACAATTGCCTCTATTCGGTACATTACACATTAGCTATTCACTCGATTAAAAAATATTTTAAATAAAAGGTCTTGGCATCTACACCGTAAAATTATTTTAAAATATACAGGGTATTTAGCTTTGCCTATACGTTATAGAACTTTATTATTTTAAATGGAACACTTATAAAATATTATAAAATAAAAAAATAAAAAAATAAAAATTAATAAAAAAAATTTCATTTACATAGTTTAAAAATTAATATCGTCTTTATTATTATTTTGAAAAGTTCTTCGGCATAATTGTAACATTGTTCTAAGTTCTACAACTTATGCTAATATCTTCGTTATATTTTACAGAGTATATCGAATTATAGTGTCTTTAAAATGGTGAAACTCGCTTTGTCAAATAAAATATCCTCTACATTTTATGCCGTTTGATATACGAGGGTGGTCCCATAAGTACCCGGCCTAACTTAAAGATGGCGGTAGTTGTTTAAAGAATACCACTGTATTAGAAAGTGCACAATCTAAAAAGCATATGTTTCAAGTTTGAAGACGCCACGTTGTTTAGTATTTGTTCGACAGCGATCAATAGTGAACGGTCATCGTTACGTGATACAATACTTTTATTTGAAAAGCCTCAGCACAACCGATATAAAAGCTGAACTTGATTCTACTCTGAGTAAGAATGCTCGTTCGTTTATAACAGTGAAATATTGAGTAGCAGAGTTAAAACGAGACCGTACGAGCTGCCAACACAAGCATCGCAGTGGTCGGCCAAATGAGGTGATGACTCCAGAAATGGTGGAGAAAATCCACAAAGCGGTACTGAATGATCGTCGACTGAAAACGCGCGAGCTAGCGGGCATAGTAGGCATTTCAAAAAGTGCGGTACATCGCGTATTATCTGAAAATTTGGACATGGGAAAGCTGTGTGCAAGATGGGTGCCGCGTTTGCTCACACTCGAGCAAAAACAGTGTTTGAATTGAGTGTTTAGCGAAGTTTCACAACAACAAAGCAGAATTTTTGCACCGTTTCATTATCATGGATGAAACATGGGTCCATCACTTCACACCCGAGGCACAAGAATAATCAAAATAATGATTTCAAAAGGGAGAACCTGCTCCAAAGAAAGCGAAGACCGTTTCATCTGCAGGCAAGGCCATGGCATCGGTTTTTTGTGATTCGCGTGTAAATTTTTCATTAACTGTCTTGACAAAGGCAATACTATCAACGGTGAGTATTATGCCAACTTATTGCAACGTTTCAGCAAAGAAGCCAAGCAAAAACGACCGCATTCGGCTATGAAGAAAGTGTTGTTTCATCAAGACAATGCACCAGCTCACAAATCCGTTATCGCAATGGCCAAAATTAATGAATTAAAGTTTGAATTGCTACCTCATGCACCCTATTCGCCAGATTTAGCCCCCTCGGATTATTTTCTGTTCTCAAACATGAAAAAATGGCTCATTGGTCAAAGACTTTCCAACGACGAACAAGTGATGTCGGCAGTAAATGGCTATTTTGAGGAGCGAGACAGTTCTTATTATAAAAAGGGTATCGAACTTATTGAACATCGCTGGGAAAAGTGTATAGAGCTGAAAGGAGGTCGGGTACTTCTGGGACCACCCTCGTATGTATATTGTATAAACTCATAATTTTTACTTATTCCTTATAAAAAGAAAATGTAAATTTACAACCATGTCATAAATAAAAATAAATGCTGTATGTAAATGTTAAAAAAATCACAAATTTCCATGTGTTTGCAATAGAAGTTTTTTAACAGCCTAAAAAGAACAATAATATATAAGAGAACCATATGTTTATAAGCATTAATCAATGTAACTGGAATATTTCGACTGAAATAATAAAGGAGAAATTGTATTTAAATTAAAATAATATAGCAAATAAATGATGTAGCAAGAAGGGAAAGATACTATGAGTATTATTTAATTAATTTTTAAACAAGTATGTGAAGAATTATGGTAAATTTTAGTATAAGCAGGAAAAGAATGGTGAAATTCGTGTAAGTATTTAAAAGTAAATAAAACCAATAAATTAACATTATTTGGAAAAGAGAGGGTATGTGACGATGATAATTTGCAGAAGTTTTGTAGTTTATATTTACATTAATAAATAAATATTTACACAAGCATTTAGAAAAATATCCAAATTACAAAAAATTGTTAACATTGCATTACATATATTCATTCCGAAGTTTTGCGGACAATAATTTGCTTTGTTTGAATCACCAGAACTGACATTGATAAGTCCTTAGACGATTAGTTTCTTGTTAAGTTTTATACAAACTCGATGGTAAAAACAAAAGAATATTTCCGAGATATTCACAAAAACACTTTTATTTTAAATAAACTCCCTATATACTTCAAAAGAAACTAATATTCAGAACTAAAAAATGCTAGAGCATTACCACTGTAAAGCTACAAATAAACAAATAAACGCACTAGCATTTTTTAATAATTATCAAATAAATTGTTGTTTATGATTAAGAAAGTAATTAACAATTGTTAATAAGTATAAAATAAGTTATTAATGTTTAATCTGTTAGTAGATTGAAAATATCATTTATCCATTTAGAAAAAACGTGATATGTAGTACAAGCAGTACAAGCATTATTCAAATAAATTTTCGGAACGTTCAGTAGCAAATAAGCAATATCTTTTGCGTTTATACAAAAAATTGCGAAATAATGAACTGGATTTAAGAAAAGAAGGGAAAAAAACTTTCATAGTGAACGAAGAAATATAAGTTAGCGTGTTAGCTTTTTTGAAACATTTTCTGAAAAAACTATCCAAGGCATTACCTGAGTATTGAACATAAAAGGGGTACAGTGAAATTATTTTAAAAAACATAAGAAAAACGAGCATATTTTATTACCAGGAGACACTGGAAAACGAATAATTTTTTGTAACTAGATACTGAACTTCTGTGATGCACGTCGGGATTATTTTAAGTTCATTATCTACTAAGATGAATCTAGTTTTTCTAATCCAGGTATGTGCAACAAAACGAATAAATATTATTGAAGCCTTTAATAGTGATATATACTCAATGACATTAGAAGTGTTACACCTAGAAGGAATAGTTTCCTGGACGTGATTTTTTGGTAATGTGATAAGCTTAAGTCAAGAATAAAACGATCAGATTTCCAAGAAATTTTATTAACATTAATTTGAAAAAAAATCAATAATGTGTTTGGCGACCCCGTAGCTGTAGACACTCCTGTACACGTCTAGGCATCGACAAAATAAGATGGTCCATGTCTGCTTGTGGCACCTCGTTCCAAGCAACTTAAACTTGGTGGATTAACTGTGCCAGAGTTTGTGGAGGATGGTTCAAATTGGTCAGTCTTCTCCCCATTATGTCCCACACATATTCGATGGGATTTAAATCCGGTGAACGGGGTGGCCACGGCAAAACATTAACGCCAGCTTTTCGTAGAAAGTCCATAGTACGACGAGCAATATGTGGACGCGCGTTGTCTTGCTGAAAAAGGACGTGTGGACGGCCATCTAGATAAGGCAATAAAGTGGTTTGTAGGACGTCATCAACATAACGCGCAGCTGTCATACTGCCCCGAATAAACAGAAGAGGTGATCGGCTTCCATATGCAATAGCTCCCCAAACCATTACTCCAACAGTCCTGTGCACATGCCTCTCAACAGCAAATCCATATCACGTCGCTCTCCACGACGGCGTCTTACCCTCTGACGGCCATCATGCATGCCTAGGCAGAATCGCGATTCGTCGCTGAATACGACATTATGCCATTCTGCTTCTCAATGCTGCCGTTCTCTGCACCAGTCCAAACGTTGACGACGATGTTCTGCAGTCAAAGGAAGGACTAATCGTGGACGGTATGAAGCAAGTCCAAAAGCTCGAATGCGGCGATATAATGTTCGCATACTGACAATGCGACCTTCTACACCAAACCATTGCTCACAGAGTTGGCGCGTAGTAGCAAAACGGTCTCGCAGAGCTAGTAGTCTGAAGTGCCTGTCTTGACGCTCTGCGGTACGCCTCGGTTGACCTGTTGGTCTGTTTCGTGTTCCTCTACCTTCTTCTGTCCACACCCTACACACACGCATTACCGTCATTGCAGTGGAACCAACACGGCGGGCAATTTCGCGGTAGGCCAAACCGACTTCTCTAAAAGCAACAATTCTACCCCTGTCAAAATCACAAAGATGGTGATATTGTTGACGCCTTCGAATTGGAGGCATTTTGTTACGCTTAACAGAAGTAGGCAAAGACACAATAACTGAAAAGAAAAAACTTGTACTTATCAGCTCTGATAAACCGTTTTCTTAACAACTCAATAAAAGAAAAAACTTTTTTTTTGCAAAAACTGTCAAACATAAAACGATACAATTGTTATCATAACAAGCTGTCAATATAGTCATTCTGTTGTCAAAAGCACAATTCCAGGAAATTGTTCCTTCTAGTTGTAACAATTCTAATGTCATTGAGTATATAATGTGGTTTAGTAGGTTCATAAATTATTGGTTCTATTTTTTATTATGGCACCTTGACTTGCTATGTTGGATTACTAATATGAATTTTTGAAAATTTACTAGAAAATATATAAAATGTTCAATTGCGTCAAATTGCTAATTTAAATAACTTCAAAGCTCTAATAATAAAGAAGTTAGCCATGGAGAACACTCAACCTTGGATACGGTATATATCAGTGGCGGCTGGTCAGGTGAGGCAGGTGCCATCTAAATCTTGGAATTATAACAAGAATAATATGTATACTTTTAAAATTCTTTATAAATTAATTATCATCTTTTATTCAGAATTTATCTTCTAAACAATAAGAAAATAGTTTTAAATAAACCGGCATTACAAGCAAAGTACAAATTTATCATTTCATTTTAATTCCGTGCGAATGTACGAGCGCGTATACTTGCCCCGACCAACTTCATGCTTGATCTATGTATATCCCTACTAAACACGAATATTTGAGGCCCGGCCACTCATCGCCTCTCATTGAAAATTTATAACGCACTACAGCAGTCAAAAAAATTCTCAATTTCTATGGAAATTACAGTAAAGTATTAGCTACATATTTAAGATAACAAGGAAGAAAAAATATTCAAAAAGTTAATAGATTTTTCTAACTTTATTGTGAGATTTTTGAATTTTTTAATAATATAGAAAGTATTATTAATAGGATAAATTAAGTATTTATTTAATGATATAAAGATGTCTAAAGGTTTACATTCTTCTTGTACAGTTTCTCAATATTTCCTCCACGCAAATAATATGTTTTAAGTTTTAACAGGAGTATTTTTATTGTTTCAAGTAGATATTATTTAGATATCAATGTATGTATGTATGTACAATACAATAATCTGAAGGAAATTTAAACTGAGCCTCTCATCGAATCACAATCGCCGAACTACCGAATATACTCGAGGCTGACATTCTCGGCCCGAATCGCAAATTACAGCAGTTAAACTCGGGGGAATAACAAAGTTAGGTTAAATATTTTAATATTTGTTTAGTGATATTTTCAGTGATTTAAAAATTGTGAATATGGATTTAGAAAATGTAAGAAATACACAAGACATTGTAGATTTTTTAATAAGAAATACGTTCGTTGTTCTATCGGTAGAAGATCAATTATATGTCAAAAACCTTCCAAGACCAACAAACCCTGATTTATCAAAATCTCTTACAATACACGGTAAGTCTAACAGAAATTTCAATAATTCGTGGTATAACAAATGTAATTGGTTATGTGGTAGTATAAAAAGAAACAGATTATTTTGTTGGGCATGTATAATTTTTCCACAAATACAGATTGTATTTGGAGTAAAACGGGTTATTTTGATCTTAAAAACTTGTCGCGATCAGTAGAAAAACATACTAAATCCAAACATCACATTTTAGCTACTTGTAAATTACATATGTTCGGAAAATATAATATCGCGGATGCGACAGACAATGTGAGGCGCAATCAAATGGAGAATTACAATAAAGAAGTTAGCCAAAATCGAGATATATTAAAGCGTTTAATTGATATTACTATATTTCTTTGTACACAGGAATTATCTTTCAGAGGACATAATGAAACAAATACTTCTGCAAACAGGGGAAATTTTAAAGAACTTGTTTTATTAACGGCAAAACATGATACCATTTTACAAAAATTCTTAGATGATAGCTCTGTATTTTTTGGCACATCGAAAACAATTCAAAACGAATTAATAGAATCAATTAGTTTTATTGTAAAGAAAAAAATAGATTGTGAAATTTTTAATTCAGAATATTTTTCATGGCAAATAGACGAAACAACAGATATAACATGTAATTCGCAATTGTCTATTATTGTAAGATACACGATCGAGGGTAATATTGTTGAAAGGTTTTTAGGATTCTTTGATGTAAGTTCAGGTCGCACCTCTGATGATTTATTTAAATTATTAACTAATATTTTTGAAAAATTTCAGTTTAATAGTAAACTAATTGCTCAAACGTATGACGGAGCAGCAGTTATGGCTGGGCATGTGAACGGTTTACAAACAAAAGTTAAAGAAATAGCTCCTCAAGCAATATTTACACACTGCCATGCACATGTCTTGAATTTAGTGTTAGGAACATCTTGTAAGTCCATAACGTCTGTAAGAATATTTTTTTCAAATTTGTCAGGGTTTTCATCTTTTTTTTCCAAAGCCACTAAGAGAACTCATGTGTTAAATTTAATCTGTCAAAAACATATACCATCAAACGCATCTACTCGTTGGAATTTCACTTCTAGGGCTGTTTTTACAATTCATGCGAATAAAAATAAGTTAATTGAAGTTTTTGATTTCATTGCAGAAAGTCCTGACTTTGATAGCATATCTATACGAGAAGCTTTTGGATTAAAAAATCTTCTTCTGGATAATGATTTTAATTTTCTTTTAGATACTTTTAAGTTAATATTTGGACAAACTGACGTTGTATTTTCAATATTACAAAACAAACTAACTGATGTTATTTATGCCAGAGATCGTTTACGTTTTTTGCTTGATAAGTTTAGAGAATTTCGGGAGTGTGATACATATTTCAGTACTGTATACGAAAATTCGATGTCTGACGAATCTGTTGCACATAAAAGGCGTAGAATTGATGACGTTCCAGATACTAAACAAAATTATAGAAAATTATTTTTCGAAATTCTAGATACGTTTATTAGTCAAATTGAAATTGGATTTATTGATTTAGAAAAACTTGCTTTTTTTGATTTATTAACAGAAAGTAAATTTGAAGAATATTCGAAGGCATTTCCTCAGAGGCTCTTAAATAATTTGTTTGAACAATATAAATTTTTTGATCAAATTCAATTAAAAAATGAATTAGCTGTTATTTATAGTGACATGCAACTCCTTGGTAATTCTAAAACACCATGTGAAATGTTAAGATTTATGCACGAACAAAAGTTAGCCATCTGTATGCCAGAACTTTTTAAATTGCTAAGTATAGTAGTTACCATACCGGTAACTTCCGCGTCCGTTGAGCGAAGTTTTTCCACATTGAAACGTATAAAATCGTATGTTAGAAATACAATTGGACAACAAAGACTTAGTAACTGTGCACTAATTGCAATCGAAAAGCAATTGGTTAAAAAGATGACGAGGGATGAACGATTTTATAATGATGTAATTGATTATTTTGCTAACACAAAAAACCGGAGGATACCTTTGCTATACAAGAAGTAAAATCTATTAAATGTAATTCTACGTGCAATGCCAATAAAATATTTTCATTTTGCATGTAATTTTGAAATTTTGTTATTGGATTGTTGTTGATTTATATATATACATATATATGTATATATTTGTTATATTATTAAATTTTATATTATAATAGGAATGTATTTATTTTTATTTTTAAATCCTAGAAGATTGAGTTCTTATTTTTGATTAATGTTTTTAGAATTTGTTTGATTTTTTAGAATATTTATTTTCGTTTCACAAGGGTTTGCTTTGAAACTTCGTTTTCCCTTAAAAATCGAATGGGGCGCGATATAGGGCTCAGTTCACGTCTGGCAGCCCTGTTTGTACTGGAAGCCCTATATATATATAAATATATATAAACTGTTTTTATATGTAGTAGGTATATAGAGTTTATTAATCAATTGTAAACAATTTTGAATATTTATTATTCTATCTGCCTCACCACGTCAAATACTCACGAGCCGCCACTGGTATATATATATATATATGTATATATATATATATATATATATATATATATATATATATATATATATATATATATATATATATATATATATATATATATATATATATATATATATATATAACTTTGTGAGCAGTGGTATATTAATAATCATAATCATACAACAGACTCGTTCCAGAAGCTTTGAAAAACACGTTTATTGCTCACAAAATTATGATATTAATATAAAAAATTAATTTTCAACATTCCGTAGCATAAATATTTGTTTACTAAGAGTTTTAAGTATTCCATCCTTTAATATAGCATCACTTAATTGTAAAATAATCTAAGTTAAATAGGTGTATTTAAACACACATTTTTTTCTCAAAAAAGGCGAGGTCGATTTTATCTGTTTATATACGAAAATCTTTCAACAAGAGCCATAAAAGACTAAAAATTGATAGGATATATTCTTTTATTTTATAAAATAATAATTGTCGCAAATCGCCTTATTTGAGTTTGACACTGTTCAAAAATTATGGCGATGTATGAAATGAATAAGCAATGATTTGCGATAAGATTTTATGTCCGTTTAGGAAAATCTACAAAGAAAACTTTTTCTATTATTGAGTCGAGCCTCAAAAACTCATTAATGGCAGGATCTACTTGTTTTCAATAGCTTACAATGGTCAAAAATGCTGCCAATTGAAAAGCAGTTCAGGTACTCCAATTAGTGTGCTAACTGAGGGGAGCATCAACACTGGAACAGTATTTATTTGCATAGATAGACGTTTAACTATTTCGCAACCATCTCGAAACATATCTTAGAAGTGTTTTCATCAGTGGCGCCTGGTATATAAAGTTGCAATGTTACAGCAGTGACTAAATTTTTCAAAAGTTATAAGCAACCATCAAAAATAATAATTCATTTTTTATGTATTAACTAAACAGCGTTACATTTTATTTTCAACTTGGATGTTAGTTAAATGGCTTACATTGCATAAAGTATAACTTTTTAAACACGACGAACAGATAAATTTTTAACCAGGTTCGAATTACTAAACAATGAGCGGAAATACAACGGTTACAGTTAACAGCATCAGGCTCCTAATACAATATTATAGCATAGCAGCAGTCAATTGCGGTGCCTATGGTCTTTGTTACTTTTATGTGTGTAAATTTTTTAAAAATTCAAACTACACTTACACCTACAATAACTTTAAATAGAAATTGAAAAGACAAAAACAGTTCTTATAAACGACAATTTCATAGGAAGATATTTCTTAGACATAGTTAGTTGTGAAATAAAAAATACGTTATTTCATTTTCTATACTTGTTTGATTGTGAACTTTAATGGAGTTTCGATGAAAAATTTTTTTATTAATTTATAGATACTTTTTCTTCAGACGTTCCCCTAAATACCCACGAGTCGCTGTTGGTTGCTGCCCTCTTATCCAAATATTTAAACATGTCTACGTGACAAAATTTTTAATCAACGAAAATATTAAATTCAAGTCCTGACGCGAGTTCTATCTATACCCTTACGCAAAGAGAAACCCTGAAAAGTTTCGGTTTTTAATTTTGAAGAAGCTCTCAAAAATTTATTCCCATCGTATCACCAACCAGGGACAGAACCACTTTGACAAGATCCTGCACTACGGGTGAAGTATATAGAATGTAGAAAAAACGAAGACAAACCAACACATATTTTTTTAATTAGTTAATTAATTTGAACATCTCTTTGCAAATTCTGAAATTCTTGTTTGACTACTTAGTGTGTCGAGTTTCTTATACATCTCTTCTTTCTAAATAGACATATATTTTAAATAGACCCATAAAGTAATTATGATAATTGCCATTATTATGATTAATAAGACAAGTCTTCTCCCCTTCTACGCTAGTTTTGTTTACACCTTAGTGTTATAAATGCCAGATCACTTACTCCCTGATCGATTTATACTAAACCTCTACTCTTCTTAAATATGCTTTTCTAGATTTTGAAATACTATACTATATAAAATGTTATATTCACACCGCAAGTACCAGGTCAGACTAAATAAAACTGCAATTGTACGAGTACACGCATACATTCCTCCATGAAATAAAAAAATCCCCCCATATGTATATATATATATATATATATATACATATATATATATTGGGTCTGGGAAAAAGTTCGTGGCGTTTTTTCAGTAAAATTCAACTGGTCCCCGCATGGCGCGTGGACGAATTCATTTAAACCGAATATGCTCCATTATTATCGACAATGTTTCGCCATTTTTTTGGTAGATCCATGATCCCATCGGTGAAAAACTTCTGTGGTTTCTGGTCGAAAAACTGAATCAAGTAGTTTTCACAGGCTTCTTTTGAAACCAACTTAATTCCATTGAGAGAGTTCTGCAGAGATCGAAACAGATGATAGTCAGAGAGTGCTATATCCGGACTGTAAGGTGGGTGCATCAAAACTTCCCAACCAAACTCTCTCAATTTTTGACGGGTCATCAAAGAAGTGTGTGGTCGGGCGTTGTCATGATGGAAGACAACACCTTTCCTATTAATCAATTCGGGCCGTTTTCTTTCAATCGCCTGGCGTAATCTCTCTAGTTGTGCACAGTAGAGTTGAGAATCAATCGTCTGACCAGTTGGAAGTAGCTCGTAGTGGACGATTCCCCTCCAGTCCCACCATACACACAGCATCACTTTTTTTGGCGTCAATGTTGGCTTAGCGAACGCTTGTGACGGCTCACCATCCTTTATCCACGATCTTTTACGCTTCCGATTATCGTACGTAATCCATTTTTCATCTCCGGTTATTAAACGTTTCAGAAACGGCTCGATTTCATTCCGTTTCAGCAGCGCATCGCAGATGTTAATTCGGTCCATCATGTTTTTCACGCTCAACTCATGAGGAACCCATACGTCAAGCTTTTTTTTGTAACCAGCTTTGTGTAAATGGTTCAAAACAGTTTTGTGGTCAATGCCTAGCTCCATGCCAATATCGACACTGCTGATATGCTTATCTTGTTGGACTTTTTCAAGAATTTCATCAGATTTTTCAGTGATTGGACGACCGGAGCGTGACTCATCTTTCACATTGAAATTTCCAGAACGAAAGCGAGCGAACCATTTCCGCGCAACAGATTTCGATAAAGTACCTTCACCGTACACAGCACAAATTTTATCACAAGCCTGCGCAGCGTTCTTCCCCTTATCATAATAATATTGCAGAATATAGCGAAATTTCTCATTATTCTTCTCCATTTTCAAGTGCGAATAACTTTCCAACCACTGCACCGATTACAATGTTTCTACGCTCAAACTAACGTTCGGAAGGTCATCTAAAAAACGAGCCGTCGGTGGTGTCGCTGTGACTTGTTGTTCCTTAGTTATCGGCAACCAATGCCATCTATCGGGAAAAACGCCACGAACTTTTTCCCAGACCCAATATAATAAAAAATAATGAAATAAAAACCCTTCACTATTTGCACTGATACTTTACGCATATCCTCCATAAATTGTACTTCAGACCAAGTAAATTTCGTTAACGATACTTTCATTTTATTTTGCACCTTTTTTAATAATACAGCAAAAATTAAAAAGAAATTAAATGGAATATAGAGGCATGTAACAACGCAAAGCTGAATAATCAAATTACATTTCCTGGGGATGGTGGGTAATAAATTTTTAACGACCCCAAATGGAGGGTTATAAAAAGGAGCACAACAAAAAAAGGGACACGGGGGCAGTGAAACTGAAACAGAAAAAAATTAAATACGTAGGCTTTTTGTAGATATTACCATTAACAAAGAATTCGATTTAAATTTCATCTTAATAATTGAAAATTGAATTCGATGATCCGTTCGGGCGGAACAGAATTGCCCTTTTAGGCGGAGCAATTATTTATTGACCGTAAACTAAGTGGAAAAAGAACGATTCATTAAAAATAATTCACGCTTTCATAACTTGCTTACCTTATGCTGGCTAATTTTAAATATTGGAGATTTACAAAGTCATAAGTATTAGTAACATTACGAATTTCATATTAATTATTAACTTTTTTTAATATTTTGTCAAAACACTTTGTTGTAATTGCTATTACTCTACAAAGTATGTTTTGCCAATTAAGAACACTTAACAAAGACAGTGAATATGTGCATTTATGTTACATTACTTGTAAATGGCCAAAACCATTCTGGTCTTCTAAATAAATCACATTATAGATCTGATGAGATCGTTCCTGAGATATGTTCGGACATCTATTCATCAACTGAAGTTAGCCCCTCAGAGGTTCACAGATAGTACGTGAGTACTGTAACTAGCACTATCGAGAAATTCGAACTAAGCACAAAATAATGTATAAAGTAACATACTGAGAGCTACATGGTCGTAGAGAGGTGAGGTAATTAACATTGTCCTGGGGGGGGGGGGGCAGCGGATACAATCTCCATATATCTAACTTGACCCGGTTAAGCGAGACTATGATATAGCGAATTGCTATTTCTCTTACCGCTCGCAAAAGCAGTATGGAAAAGATACAGAGAAAAATTCAAAAACAAAAAAAGAAGTAGAAAAGAGCATGTGAGAGGTTCTAAAACTGCAAAGCAAGAAAGGACCATTAAAGAAAGGCAAAAATGGAGCAAGCTCATCAAAACAATGCCACTCATGAGAGACTTGAGATAATATATAATTATAACAATAGACCTGAAAAGGTTGTGACTGAAATTCTAAACTATCGGAAATTGTGTGCACGATGAGTGGAAAAAATCACACAAATGCTTAGAAATGTCACTTTTCTCAACCGCTTTTTCGCTACGAAACGTGAATTTCATACGTCACTCCTGAGACGAAACAACAATCTAAGCAATGACATCATTCCGGTTCACCTAAACAGATGATAGGGACTGCTAAATTCAGAAATTGTTCTCCTTCATGATAATGCACGTCCACAGACATATGCATGCACTACGGAAGCAATTCAAAAATTCGGATTGGAGATTTTTGATCATTGACTAAAGGCGACGCATTTTTGCAGAAGATTTGAAAATGCCTGTTTTGCTGTATGATGATTATATAGAAAAATAAAGTAAATATGTAAATTTTTGAAACCATTAATAAATTTATCACTTTTTCAATTGTTTTCATTTTACTAATGACCCTCAATTTTGTATAGTGCCTCGTGTTTTATCTACTACCTTTTTTTGAAAAGCGAGTTGAATACTTTTAATTTATAAAATTGCTTTTTTAATTGTTAAATGATCTTATTTTCAATATTTATTGGTAATTTTCGTTACGATTTCTAAAGAAATACCACAAAGTCGTCTCCGTGTTATGTTCCGCTGAATTGCAAACACCAGCAACAATAGATGCTTTGATATTATTAGCGAGAAAAAAATGTACCTATTATCAAATTTGTCCAAAAATAGTATCATATACGGAAAAATATGATTTTATGCAACACATAAATAGTAGGTCCCAAGATCTATGTGAAAGAAGAATTTTTGGCAGCAAACACACACAAAAACATGTCTCAAATCAATCGACATTACAGAGGTGTTATTACATTCAATGTATATACAAAAGTGATCAACATAATCAGTATGTACAAATTATTCCCAACAAAACTGTAGTCACTAGAGCACTGTGTATCCAATAATGTTGTCAACATCTTAAGTCAAAACCATATCTTATTTCTACTAGAATAAATACTCAAGTTATAATGCCGAATTTATAGCTAAAATTACCAAGGTAAGTTTGGAAAATATTTTTGGTAACACTCTGTGCTATACTCTGGCTTTTTTTTCATTCTAAAACATGTATGTTAAAAAGAGAGAAGTTATTCAAGCAATTATACCGGAATATGTTGCATATCACGTACTACACATGTCTTGCATAGAATCGCGAATCCATCAAGGATCTCTTCTATATCTAGTTTTAAAAAATTCTCCGTAAATCTTCGTTAAGGGTTGCGCTTTACAAAAAAAAGGTGCTCATCCTTGGCATTGCCTCCTCTTCCTATAATTACAAGACGAGGGCCACGCTGGTGAGGATACATCATACTATAAAGAACTGTAGCATTAATATAATGTTAATACTGCAATTCTATGCTAATTCTTTACGATATGAGATCGGCATCCAAACGACAATAGAGAAAGATAAGTACATTCAAATAACTTTTATTTCATTCTGCCTTCTATGCCTTGAACGTTACAGTTATACTCGACTCAAGCAGTATATATCAAATAAGCACACTAATGTACATACATATGTACTGCTCCTTATAAAGTGAATTTTCGCCTACCCATTTTACAACACACTCAACTATAAAAAAAACTCAGCATACGCATATATATGTAACAGCCGCCTAAACTCTTACTTATCTACTAAATTTAACAAATTTTTAAAACATTGTTATATATGATTATTATCATTACCAATGTACGTTTTGGCTTTCAGCGGTACGGACCGTGTGCGGAATTTGCATTCGTACGGGTATTGTTACCGTAGTTATCCAAGTGCGACACTGTCGAAATACGTATACAGAATACGAAAATTATTGTGGCAAGGGGTTATATATCAACCTTCAGTAATCAAATCATTACCAATTGTTTGATCACAACTAAAATTGAAAGCATTCTCTTTTCATAGTATTTGCTTCACAATAAATAATTTTTGAATCACATTGTTCTTTAAAATATATCTCTATTGAATAATCAAACTTTGAATATAAAAATAAATTAGTATATGAATTACAAGTATATTTATCAACAACTAATTTTTATGTAAATTGTAGAAATAAAATCATTGATATAAATGAATAATCACATTTTAAATAGTTAATTTCATAAGTTGAAAAGTAATACGTTCTCTAGCGCCAGCTAATGAAAAATTGCCAAACTATAGTTGCACTTATTATTAATTTAAATATGTAGATATCGTTGGTGAAATTGCTAAAGATTATTTAAAAATTTGCAATCTGTTTTAATGGTTTGTTTAAAAACTAGTCAACAAATACTGCACAAGAATAGCGACTTGTTAACATGCCTACAAACTTTAGGAAACACTACTGATGTTCTATTCTCTGTCAGAGCCGTAGTAGAAAAAATTCAGGAAATAAGGAATCGATAAGTCGAATCTTTCTGTTGTGCTTCTTTTTACAAATTTTCTTTCTTATTTCAACAAAGCACACCTATTATTCTACATACTTAGGTAAAGTAAATTACCCTCTTAACTCGCTTTCGCTCACGCTTGTAATTTGTGCAAGCGTCCAGTGGATGATAGAAATATAATTTGAACTATTATTATGCCTTGTATAAGAATAAAGAGTGATTCAAAGACTGCGTCAAAATAGTACATATTTTTAAGAGATTTCATTGGTTCTTAAGCAGGCACGTTTAATATGGATAAATAAATGCCCGATATCCGCCATTTTTCATAACCTGTAAACGTTTAATTACATTTTTGCATTGTTTTACTATATTTTTCTATATTATTTAATAAAATCTGTACTTTTGAGTGCAAAAATAAAATGAGTGATCACCAAGGTTCTAGCAAACAATTAGTATCACTACCCAAAAAGCATGAACGACTGGGACGACGCATGCAGAAAAACATTCAGAAATAACTAGATGAGTCTATACCAAAAATGAGTGAGCAACTCTACACATATTCTTGAAACTCATTAATCAAATGGAGAAGAAAATATCTGACAACAATAAAATATTATAGAGATGAGGGTCGCCCCATATTTTATCTAGACAGAACATGGTTAACTGAGGGACACACAAAGGAAAAAGTTTGGATTGATGCAAGTATAACAAGTGCACGACAAGCTTTTATTGAAGAATTATCCACAGAATTAAAAAGCCTTAGTGGCAAAGGCCGGCCATTAATAATACTCCACATAGAATCTGAATTCGGGTTTGTGGAGTATGGACTACTGTTTTTCGAAGGTAGAAAAACAGTTGATTACCATAATAGAATGAATTGTATTATTTTTGAGTATTTGGTTTGAACAAGTATTGCCTAGGTTACCAAATAATGCTGTTGTTATAATGGACAATGCATCACATCATTCACGCAGTGTGGAAAGTCTTCCAACTTCTTCATGGAGAAAAGCTGCAATCCAAGACTGGTTACATTCCAAAAATATCGAGTATAATGCCGAAATGTTACGTGCTGAATTATTGCATTTAGTACATCTTCATAAGGAACAATATAATTTATATGTAACTGATCAAATGGCAGCTGCTGCAAATAAAACCGGATTGACGATACCACCATATCATTGTCAACTCAATACAATTGAAATGATTTGGGCACAAATAAAAAGTGAAGTTGCTTCAAAAAATACTACAATCAAAATGTCGCATGTACGAGAACTTTTGATGGAAGTAATTAAAAATGTTACAATGGATAATCGGAAGAATTGTATCAATCATGT
This sequence comes from Dermolepida albohirtum, assembly GCA_031893035.1. NCBI lineage: Eukaryota > Metazoa > Arthropoda > Insecta > Coleoptera > Scarabaeidae > Dermolepida > Dermolepida albohirtum. Next base: position 64,907 of record JAVIWB010006374.1, read on the forward strand.
ATTAAAGTAGAAAAAAGGATGTAGGACTTAAATGGGATGATGTTGTGGAACCATTTATTATTTGTGTTAGAAACAGCGACAGTGAGAGTAATTTATTGTCAAGCACAAGTAAATCCAATTAGGTGAACTGTTAATGTTTCTATATTTATAATCTTTGTTGTAGTTTTGATGAAGTTTTGTAATAAATTTGATATGAATATCAATAATTTATGACTTACAAATATATATATTACTTTTCTATTGAAAAGAGACTTTCATGAAATATTTATTTTAATAATATTTAATCTTAATTTTGGATAGGTTGTACATATTAATCCAAAAAGTAACGTTTGTACAATTATACTTCCATTAAAATGAATTTTGTTTCATTTATTTTTATATGACAAAGAAAAAGATTAATATTGTTGACAAACTACTACATTCACCACTGTTTATATTTAATTTTTAAGCTGTCTTCCGCGTTTTAGCGAGATATTTGAATCACTCTTTCTTATCCCGAGACGAGTATAGTTGCATTTAATTTTATTATTTAATGTTTGAAATATATGTACATATCGGTAACCTTGCTTATTTGTAGACTGGTGTTACTTAACTTAAAATATTAATTTTCTTTTAATTTTTTTTTAAACGTGTAGTCAAGTGATATGTATGTTCATATGTTTAGTAGTGTTGTGTGAAGATTTTAGGTTAAAGATTTCAATAAATTATTACTGCTGCAGATGCTTGCATAATGGGTAACATTAATAAATTAAAAACTAAATTTGTACTTATTACATATTATGGACCTTATATACATGTTATAACAATTATAATTGAATCAAATAAAACAAAAACAACACGTTGCCCATTTAGATATTGCTAATGCTAATATATTTCATTTATACTAAAGTACTAGTTTTCAGAATTAGCTACATTTGTAAATAAATTAATATATGATGCTCCAGATAAATAAAAAATTATATAAAAAGAACATAATATATTTCAATTCAAAAATCTACAATATTTTTCAAATTTCTTTTAATAAAAAAATCATGTTTTGACTTTACAATTGATTTCGGTTTTGCTTTAAAAAATGATGTTATTGCTGTATTATCAAGTGGTGTTTTAGGTTCTTCTGCTTCATTGTCCCACTCGACATGATATGCGGATCCTTCAAGTGCTGTTTGAGCTGTTGACCAACTAAAACGTACTAACAAAGGATAACCAAAGACAGAATCACAATTATCCACCAAGAATTTTTTCGTTACAGGATCTATAAACAGAAAATAACATTACTATAGCCATATGTATGATATATTGTTCTACTAATTCAAGTTAAATCAACAGTGTAATTTTGTTTAGTAATTACTTATATAAGAATTTGGGTTTTAGTGTCTCCATATGGATCGAGGTCTTGTGATATCTATTACTAAAGAGTGCTTGCCAAAAAAGCAATCGCAGCTATTACCTTCCAAAATATGTCAAGATAATGTTTTTTTGATGTACTATAAAATTACTTTCCTTTGCTTTTGATCTGTCTATCAAAATTTTGAAGTTTACCACACTTGTAAAGGAAGAATACGCAAATGTTTGTCATTATTATTAGGCATATATGTAATTATAAATAAAGTTCTACTTGTCATTTTCACCACTTGGAAAATTATGTGTAAACCAAATTAGCATTTCAAGCAACTTGATATTTACTTTATTACTCTGCTACAGTAAAGAGCAGCTCCAATCCAAAAAATGTAAATCCACATTTAACAAAGTATAAGGGAAATTACGATAGTTTTGCAATATTTTGTTTTCTAGAATATTTTGTTATTTTTTATTATAATTTTATGATAATTCAGTTTTCAAAAATAATTATCCTAATTTCTGCATGTTTCTTTTTCATAGTAACAGAGCTGCATTTGAAAGGGTCCCATTTCCAAATTTCTTTAGTATTACCCATGTTAATTAATAGGAGAGAAAATAAACTATTCCATTTGGTCATGAAGAATATTATGATGTATAGCAAATATACAAAATTTTCTCAGCTTTTTGGTATAACCATATTTCCATTTCAAGTTTTATTTAATATAACATTATTTTTTTCATGCTAAACAAAGAAAGATGATCAAAACTAGAAGCATTTTATAGGTTTAAAGTATCTATTCAAAATCTTCATGGAATTAAAATATTCACACAGCATTGACTCATAACAAACTGGCTCTTCTTTCAAAGTATAGATAATATTTAATCTACAAACAAGATTATGATGAGATTATCTGATATTCATTTTTCAACAATAATGACGTATACTGTCTTATTTAACCTTAACATTAAGAACTCATTCACATGGTCTTTCTATAAATTTATGTCTATTTCAAAATTGATTAATATTTGATGACACAGGACCATTAATATAGGTATCATTTTACAAAACTTTTATAGCAACCTCTTCAGTGTATGAATGTATTCTAAATGTTAAATGTGCATACCTCCTGGGTATCCACTACCAAAGTTTTCTAGTGAAGAATCAATGCCTTCTCGGAATTTCCAAACTGACAAAGCATGGTCTCTGACAACTTTTGCACATATACTAGCAGCAGAAACAATCGAATATTTTGAATCAGCTTTTTTTTCAACTGTTATCTTATAATTAGGAAATAATTTACTTAAATACTCTTGATATTTTTCAGGTGGTCCTACAGTATCAACATATATATGTTCAATATTAACACAAGCATTTTTTGCCTTCTGTATCAAACCAATTGCTGAATCCATTGATACTTGATTCAAAGAATATTTTGTTTTGCGAAGCATACTATTGCATATTGTATTAGGTGATATTATATCAACACCCCATCCTATTATATTTGAAGAATTACAAATATTTTCAAATAATTTATCACGTATTTTTTCTGTGAGAACTTTTGAATCTTGACACTCTAATTCGAGTAACCGTGACATTTCATTAATGGGACAGAATGCTGTGCCATATACCATGGGGCCTAAAATCAATGGTTTTTAAGAAGTTATTGCAAATTTAAAAAAAAGTAACCTAAAACAGGTCCTCGTCCTGCCTCGTCTATTCCCAAAACACATGGAGAATCCTTACATTTTTGAGGTATGTCGGAAAAGTACGAAGTATTTTGCGAATTATCTTGTTCATCTAAAAAATTGTTTAGCAATTCCAAATTCGTGATGGACATCTTACTTATTAACTTTTACTTTGTTTTGGCGCTTTAAAGTTGAAACTAAAGCCAAAATCCCTAATATAATTCGCATGCGTTAGTCTTGTCATAACTGTTAAATATTTTGAATTCAGACAATTGCTACGCATAGATTTATAATATTTTGGATTATGTTTTTATATTGTTTCATCAAATAATTAGAAATTGTACATTTGTTTTCTTTAAGTTAACAATCATAGATAAAAACATCAAAGTTTTCTAGTAGGCATTATTCAGTGGCAAGAATAAAAAATGATTTCTTCATTCTGCTAATTGAAAAAAATTATGAAATAAAACCAATTATATTTGAAAACCCCCCACTAATTCAATAGACAATAAGTTAGACCTAATTTCGATAATTTCAACTGCTACATTTTATTTATTAAAAAACATTAGGCTGCATTGCATTTATTATACCTTGTCTCAGAATAAGGAGTGATTCAAATATCCTGCCAGAGTAGAAAAAAATTCTGCTCGCGAGCACAATTTTATTTAATTCGTTCGTTTTAAAATTTGTGCTCGCGAGTTTTGTTATTAAACTCGCGAGCACAAACTCAACTCGTGGGCAGAGTAGGAAAAAATTCTGCTCGCGAGCATAATTTCATTTTTTTCGTTCGTTTTAAAATTTGTATTCGCGAATTTAAAAATAAAATTCGGGAGAAGAATTAATTATTATGCCATCACACAAAATAAATTAAAACATTGAATAAACACGTATGAATGGTATGAATAAACCTCTAAAATTCACTCTAACGAATGTTGCTGTTAGTAATTAATAAATAGTATGTACAATAAGTAGGAATAATGGTTAAAGATAAATCATACCAAAATTCATACATCTAAAGAAAAAAAGTGCATATTGAAATTTTTCTAATGCCACATTTCAAAGAATTTTCCTTTTTTATTTATGTAAACAAAATATTTTATAAATAATATTCGCGAAGAAAATTTTAAAAAAATTCTGGAAAAAAACAACTGAAGAATGAAAAATAATAATAATTTTTTATTTTTTATATTTTTTTAAAATATTGAATATATCATACTTAATTCTAGTAGTGATTATTGAATCCTCAATCAAATTTTTATTTAGTTTCACTAAGAGTAAATTGTTTATGGTGTCTTTTGATAACTTGGACCTCATTTTTGTTAATATTAATGAGAGAGCACTAAAAGCCCTTTCAACGGAAACTTGTGTCGATGGAACAGACAACGCTACTTCTAACAGCCTTTCCAGTTCTGGATCTGATACTTTTGAATTTTTCCAGTAGTGCAATATATTTGTATCAAAAGGAACTCTTCAACGCTGAAAGAGTTGCAGAGAATCTCTAATTTTTGTTTGGTTGTTCGATCAGTAGGTGGAGTCTGTTCAATTAGCAGATACATTTTTACTTCCACCTTTGAAAAAGTACCTGAAGTTGAGGGCAAATGGCTGATTGCAGTAGATTCTTTTGGTGTTTCCGTATATGGACCAGCTAAACGTTTAATCATATCCTGTGTTTTTAGTAGGTGATTCTGAAATAAAATCAATACATAATATAGGTATTAGGTTTGCATACAACTTTATTGATTTGTAACATTTATCATTGCGGTTTTCTTTTGTACTTCTGATAAAAAGTCCAAGTAAATTGCTGATATAAACGCCTCATTCACCAGAAGACTTTGCTTTCTATTGGTCATCGAGTTTAGTAAATTTTTTGCGTAAATGTTTTCTTCCGCCAGCTCTTCGAGCTCAGTCTCACAGCATAACTAAACTCTGTAGAAATCACCGATTATATATTGCTCCAGCTGGAATTTAATTGTACAGTCTGACAATGGTTTGAAAGCTTCTAGAAACTTGCTTATGAAATTCCAATCTGGTTCAGAAATATTGAGGTCATTAGCATTTTCAATATATTCCTTAAAACTTTCTACCGATTTTAACATTTTGTATGTAGAGCTCCACCTCGTTACATTATCTATCAGAGGCATCTGTAACTTGCCTGAACTGTCACTTTTAACAATTGTGCGCAGTCATTTCACAATTTTTCGACATTCATCTACTTCTTGTTGAATTGTTTTTAGGACATCGTGAGCTGCCAGTTGAATTGTGTGTATGTACAACACATCTCGCAACAGCCATAACAGAGGAAATAGATAGATGTATGAAATGAATCGGAATCCTCATCATCACTTACTGTATCATCAGGATCTTGCCTCAGCGGTACCTCTTGCAACTCTTGCAGTAGCTTTGATGTTTTAATAACGTTTACTCCATTGTCAGCAGTACAGGCATAAATCTGGCAAATATCGATTTGAAAATCTTTCAGGCTATCTTACTATCTCTTCCTTCAGAAATTGAGCTGTATGTCGCTTTTTCAATTGAATCATTTCAATGGTATTAATGTTGATCTTGGCGTTTTAAATGTATTGGCTATTTATATCAACCATACTTTTCTCCATACGCGTGGCAACGTCAATTTTTAAGCAAATCATTTTTTTAGAAACAGCTTTTGAAATGCTTAGTTTTATTTCCTTTGCAAGAGTTTTGTGGAATTCTTCGTAAGGGCGCAAAAGTTTTTTGAAATATTCTTCGTCGTCGAATATTCTAAATGGCATATTTTTAACTGTCACAAGTCCAACACAGCAAAGCAGAAATTCATTTATATTTAAATGAATTTCTATATTACTCAATTGTTTTTTTGACACACTATCACTTGAAGGAACTTTAACAGTGTTTTCATTTATTTTTATATTATGAATAGATTCATAATGTCGTTTCATATTTCCAGATAGTTTTCTTTTCAGAGCCTTTTGGCAGAGAATACATATGGAAGTATTATTTTCTGCGTCAAATATAACATATTTTTCGAACTCAAACACGTTTTTCCGGAACATTTTCACTTGACGTAGCACAAACAATAAATTGAAAGCAACTGATTAGCGATGCTATTTTCTTGAGTATATATACCACAGATCAAGTAAGAGTGATATAGCTATTATTGAAACTATGAATTACACAGAATTTTGAAAAGAGTAAATATATAGTTAGATAATAAAAATTGTAAAGATTTTACTAATCGCCTTATAATTCTGGGATTAGACAATGCACTGAACGCATGAGCAAAATTACTAATGCAGAAAACGTCCTACGATTTCCTACCTGCTGTTTGTACTTATGATTGTTTATTTGTGGCATACCAAATTTTGTTTGAAATATATCTACATACCTGCCTTTACAAGACAACAAATATTCGTTATTGAATTAACATTAAAACAAATTTTCGTATTTTATTGTCATTTTCAATACACAAACAGGAGATTAAACTGAATTATTTGCATTTTAAAGCTAGGTATGTATATATTTGAATTATAGAGACTTATAATTGTAAATTTGGTGTCTGCCGAAATGAGACGAATACCTAATTAGAGGGTAGGAAAAAATTCTGCTCGCGAGCACAATTTTATTTAATTCGTTCGTTTTAAAATTTGTGCTCGCGAGTTTTATTATAAAACTCGCGAGCACAAACTCAACTCGTGAGCAGGTAGGAAAAAATTCTGCTCGCAAGCACAATTTTATTTAATTCGTTAGTTTTAAAATTTGTGCTCGCGAATTTTATTATTTAACTCGTGAGCACAAACTCAACTCGAAAGAATAGTTCTTTTTAATATAGAAAATATAACTCGCTCGAATTGAATTCGTTCGCGTGCGAGTTTAATTCGAGCACTCTCCGTACTCTGTATCCTGCTAAAAAGCGGAACACAACTTATAAATGTAACTTACCATAAAAATGAAACGTAAACAGTTGTGAATGTAGTAGTTTGTCAACAATATTAATCTTTTTCTTTGTCATATAAAAATAAATGAAAAAAATTCATTTTAATGGAAGTATGATTGTACAAACGCTACTTTTTGGATTAATATGTACAACCTATCCAAAATTAAAATTAAATATTATTAAAATAAATATTTCATGAAATTTTCTTTTCAAGAAAAGTTATATATATATATATATTTGTAAGTCATAAATTATTGATTTTTTTATTTTTATTATAAAACTTCATCAAAACTACAACAAAGATTATAAATATAGAAATATTAACAGTTCAACTAATTGGATTCACTTGTGCTTGACAATAAATCACTTTCACTGTCACTGTTTCCAACACAAATAATAAATGGTTCCACAATATCATGCATTAACCCATCTAAGTCCCACATTCTTTTTTCCACTTTATTCACATGGTTGATACAATTCTTCCAATTATCCATTGTAACATTTTTAATTACTTCCATCAAAAGTTCTCGTACATGTGAAATTTTAAATGTAGTATTTTTTGAAGCAACTTCACTTTTTTTGTTCCCAAATCATTTCAATTGTATTGAGTTGACAATGATATGGTGGTAACGTCAATCCGGTTTTATTTGCAGCAGCTGCCATTTGATCAGTTACATATATACCCAGTCAAGTCATAAATACTGGTACACAACTGAACACACTCATTACGAATGCAACACTGGGCGCATCCATTTCGTATTGATTGCGATTTGACAGTTGACATTTCTGCTTCGTTGTGACGTAAAAAGTTTTTAACATTAATTGTTTACAATCATGGAATAGGGCGACATCGAAAATCGTATTGTTGTAGTGGGCCTACTAAAATACAACATGGAAAAAGGCGATATCTTTAGGACGTTGCGACCGCTTGGAATCACTCGCAGTTTTATGTATGGTGCTGTGAAGTTGTTTGAGGATACTGGTGGAGTACGAGACCGTCAAAGAGTGAAAACTCCGAAAGCGATCAAAGCCATGAAGAAACGAATCGACAGAAAACCGCTGCGAAAACAGAAAATCTTGTTGCGGGAAATGCAAATTTCGCAAAAATCCATGTTTCGCATAATCAAAGAAGATTTACAAGTGACACACTGGACACCTGCTCACGGTCGCATTGAAAGAAAAACGCAAGCGAAAATCGAAAGCGTTACTCAGCCGGTACGCGAAGAACGCTCACAGACAAATTCTGATTACTGACGAGTAAAGCTTCACCATAGAAGAATCGCTCAATAAACAGAACGATCGTGTGTATGCTCGGTCATCCAGAGAAGCATCCCAACTCGTCCCGCATCTGTAATGGTATGGTGGGGAGTGAGCTACGATGGCGTTACCAAACTCCATTTTTGCGAGAAAGGAGTAAAAACATCGGCCAAAGTATATCAATCGACCGCCCTGGAACCCATTGTGAAGCCTCTCAACCAAACAATATTCACCAATAAGCCACGGACTTTCTAGCAAAACTCTGCTCCAGCTCACAAAGCAAAAACGACTCAACTGTGGCTCAAAAACAACGTTCCGGACATCATATCAACGGATGATTGGCTAGCTAGTAGTCCAGACCTCAACCCGTTGGATTGTAGGTTGTGGTCCGTATTAGAGTGCATGGTTTGCTCTACTCGACACCCAAATATTGAGTCGAGCCCTTATCCGTGCAGTGAACAATTTTCCCATGTATGAAGTGCGTTTCGCGATCGATGAGTGGCCACATCCTCTCAAGTCGTGCTGGAAGACAAATGGACGTCATTTCGAATAAGTTGTTCTAAGATTTGTAGCCATTGAATAACCCGATAAAAACAAAAAAAAAATTTTTTTAATATTAATTCATTTTCATTTGGCGTCGATTTTGCTGTGTACCAGTATTTATGACTTGACTAGGTATTATATCGTTCCTTATGAAGATGTACTAAATGCAATAATTCAGCACGTATCATTTAGGCCTTATACTCGATATTTTTGGAATGTAACCAGTTTTGGATTGCAGTTTTTCTCCATGAAGAAGTTGGAAAACTTTCCACTCTGCGTGAATGATATGATGCATTGTCCATTACAACAGCATTATTCGGTAACCTAGGCAATACTTGTTCAAACCATTCCTCAAAAATAATACAATTCATACCATTATGGTAATCAGCTGTTTTTCTACCTTCGAAAAATAATAGTCCATCTTCCACAAATCCAAATTCAGACCCTGTGTGGAGTATTAGCAATCGCCGGCCTTTACCACTAGGGCTTTTTAATCCTGTAGATAATCCTTCAACAAAAGCTTGTTGTGCACTTGCTATACTTGCATCAATCTAAACTTTTTCCTTTGCGTATCCCTCATTTAACCATGTTTCGTATTGGTAAAATATTGGGCGACCCTCATCTCTATAATATTTTATTGTTGTCAGATATTTTCTTCTCCACCTGATTAATGAGTTTCAACAATATGTGTAGAGTTGCTCACTCATTTTTGGTATAGATTCATCTCTAGTTATTTCTGAATGTTTTTCTTCATGCGTCAGGTGTCCCAGTCATTCACGCTTTCTGGGTAGTGACACTAATTGTTTGCTAGAACCTTGGTGATCGCTCATTTTTTCTGTACTTAAAAGTACAGATTTTATTAAATAATACATAAAAATATAGTAAAACAATGAAAATATGTAATTAAATGTCTACAATTTATTAAAAATGGTGGATATCTGGCATTTATTTATCCGCATTAAACGCCTGCTCAAGGACCAATGAAATCTCTTAAAAATAACTATTTTGGCGCAGTAATTGAATCATTCCTTCTAATTCTGAGACGAAGTTTACAAATAGAAATCGTGAAATTATTAGCAAAAAATTAAGGCTGTGTTTAATATTAGCACATGTAGGTGTTCAGTGTTTGTAACCAAATAACTTGGTAATTAAAGGAGCGCTCTTTGCAGCCTAAGACAACACAATTTAATTGTTAAACAATACAAATTTGTATCAAAACTATTATGAAAGTTAACTAATTCTGCATAACTTTATAAGTTATTTACATGAAATATAAAATTCAAAAATTATTGTTTGTGAAAACTTTGCAAAAAGCACAGATGCTGTTCGCGCTTAGAAAATGATACATTATATAATATATATATATATATATATATATAAGTAAAAACTCGACTTTTTTGTAATTAATTAAATATTAACTAAGTGCATACTTTTTATTTTTATTCATTTTTAATAAATAAAAGTCACAATACACAAACAACCACGAGGGTAGTTTGACAAGTAGTGAGAATGGAAAAGAAAAACGATCTTTTTAAATACAAAATAATTTTTATTTTTCAATATATTCTCCTAAAAGAGCAATACATTTATTCCAACGGTGCTCCAATGCCCTTATGCCATCTCTAAGATGATGTTCCGGAAGTCTTGCAAAATACTCATTTACGAAGATGATAAGATCGTCGTTAGACGAAAATTTCTTTCCACCTAGTGCCGTTTTCAATTTTGGAAAAAGGTGGAAGTCAGACAAAATACGAAATTTGTTAAACGAAATGTCAAAAAAGCTTTAATGCATTCATTTAAAAAGACGTAAATTAAGCATTTTTAAACCCGGTAATGAAGAAAAAATAATCTTGGTCATTCATGTCATTTGCTTACATAAAAAATGTTACATTCAAACAATTATTCAAAAAAATGTTCAAATATATCTAATACATAACAACTGCGTACATGATAATGAAACTACGGCGTTATTGTTATAAGAAAACAGTTCTTAATTGTGAAACCAGGCGATAAATAATAATTCTATATTTGTGCGGCGCTTGCCTGCACGTATGTATTTCGAAAGATATTCTGATTTATTTCTTAAATAAATCAAAATATATATTTATCTATGTTACCTAAAACAATATAATTCATCTGAGGTAATATGTGATTCTTCGTAGGATAATCTCAGGTAAATAGAAAAATAATAGTTCCCACACTACTACCTTGCTTCTGGTTACCCACTTCTGTGCTCAACTTCCAATATGATTGTGAAGAGAAATATAATTTTTTATTTTGTGGAAAGTAAAATAAAAAAAGGCTTACCATGGAAATGTCCATGATCTTATTTTCCAAGTACACATCTCAGTTGGCCAAGTAGATGGACTCCGGACGAGTTGGACACCAATTAGACAGATGTTAAATAAATCTCAAAAATAAACATATTCTATAAATGACAGAAGAAAAAGACAGAGATACAAGACTAACTAAAGCATATAAAATAAAGTTTATAATACTGAAAACGTATCATCACTTATCATTACATACATTTATGAATTTTTGTTTAAAAAGTGAACAAAAATGTAGAACATTAATTTTAAGGAAAATTGCCTGTTATATTGAAAAAAATTAATAGGTAACCAATGTTCACCAAAGATTATCTGTAGAAGAATAATGCAAATTATGAAAACTTATTCCTCCTAGTACTGGTAAAATTATCTTCGTCAATCCATGACACACGAGCTTAGAATCGAATTCATAACATGTTATACATTCTCCTAAACAACAAACGAAATTACTTAATGCTATTACGATCGCTGCGTTGTGTTGAACGCTTGGCTAGCTCGGGCGACGCAATAAATGCAGATGAATCAAAAGAACAAACAACTAATGATATAGTACTTACGTGAATAAAGGCGCAGCTGTAATAAAAGGTTAGCACAATATAAAATAAAACAGCAAAAATGCCCTTAAAGTACTTTATTAAATCAACACGCAACAAATAAATGCAGATTTGTCTTAATCTCAATAAAATTTATGTAACAGTTATAAATTAAAACGAGAAATTCACTAGCTTTAATAATTACATGAAAAGACGCGCTAATGTACTCGCAGAGACCACGTGCATGGAGTTTATTTGTCTGTGTTGACGAATATCGCGTAAAAGATTAAGAAATGAAAAATCAATTACAGAACGAAGGGATACTTATCTTGTAAGCGTAGCTGTCCTGTATTACCGGAAGATGGGTCGCGGCAACACGAGGTTAATGCTCATCAAAACTGTATGGGCGTACAAGGGTTAAGATGGCGTAGCGAAGCAAGAACTTACAAGTTGTTGATGAAGGCGACGAGATGGCAAGATGCAGAGAGAGGACACGCTTAGCGCGTCGCTGGTTTTTTATACTACCCGGAGGGGTACGGTAAGATGGTTAAAAAAATAGTGGGAAAGGAAATAGAAATGCACCAATCACAGAGTACGGTCTGCAGAGAATGATTATAATTAACGATACGCGAAAGGGATCGCGGTATTGATTAAAATAAACTCAATCAGAAGATTCGTGAAAGAAAGACGATTAAAATGATACCTCACAGTAGGTGTTTTGCCGTCAGTATAACGCAGGTAAACGAGATCAGGTAAGCCTCAGGTGAGACTTACCTCTACCTAAAAGGTAGTTTACTAAAGTGATCGTTGCTGTAGAGCGGATCAGTTTAATGTTATATTCTACTAAATATAATGTAATTTACTATCTTATCTAAGAGGATCAACAGAAGAGAAATAATTTTGGATAAAATAAATCAAATTATCTCAACAGTAATATAACATAATCAAATGGGACTTTAGTGAGAGACTTGTGGTAAATTATACTAATGTATGATACAGTTTGTGAGAAGTGGTTTTAATTAAATCGGGTAAAAATTAATGGTAAAGCAATCATAATGTTAAGTATTAAGGCACCTAAAAAACGTACATTAGCTAGAATATCACTCGCTTAGGTAGTAATTTCCAGGAATTAGGGTTTGGCGCGAAGCAGACAAATCACCATGTTGGAATGTGTGTTAGCAACGCGGAAGGTAGTATACACGGGTTTTGAAAATTAAAGCGCGGCATTAAAATAATAATTTTAAAACATTTTAGAAAGTAATATATGCGAAGTGTAACAATATATATATATATATATATATACAAACACGCAAGTACACGCATGCACATTTTAATCTAACTCTTTGTATATTTTATTAAACGGCTATATATCGTTAGACTTATCTTTTATTACAGCTTTGCTACGACGTTCATCATATATTATTTGTTGTTCTCGTTCTTGTTAACTATTTCTATTTAACACATTCAAGCTTTAAGAATTAATTTAACTTGTGAATAAAATTTTAAAGGCATTCCTGTCGTTTTATTCCACTAATAATCTTTCTTTCAGCTTAGCACACGTCCTGGACTTTTGATGCTCATTGTACACAACTATTAATTATTAACTCCTTACTTTAACATTGAATTAACAGTCATTCATTCGTTCTTATTCAAAAACATTTTCATTTTTGCCTTTTTTTTTCATACGAGGAGGTAATAAACCAAATGCATTTTTAATTTCATCTAATCACCATTTGTACATATTTTATCGAGAGTGGGTGTGGGTTATGAATATTGATGGAGAGAAACATCTGCAGTATAGAAAACTCGAGAAAATCAGTGAATATTTACATGTAACTTCCACTTCTGGAAAATTCTTCAAAATGTTGTTAGTTTACCAGTTTCAAAATTAAATATAAATATAATGCAGGAAGTTTCAACATTTCAACCGGTAGAAAAATTAATAGCCCTTTTAATAGTTACTCAGGAATAACGTATATATTTTATGATAATTATTATTACGTTGAAATCAATGAATGTAACCGCAAGCAAACGTGGAATAATTACCGAGAAATTTCCAGGGGTTCCACCAAACGCTACTAATGTTTTCAGATACACAAACGGAAATTTATATTCCTTGCAAAATAAAACATTTTACGAGTTCAATGAATTCAGTAACAAGATACTAAGGATAGATGAATTTAGTTTTGATATGTTTGGTATTCCGTGTACAAGTAAAAAACATAGTGATACAGAAGATATTTGAACTGTTATCGCAACTACTTACCATTTTTTAATTCAAAAACTTTCTTTTTCTAAATAGAAATAATAAATAATACACAGCGAACCTTTTACTTCATTTTTAAATTTATTTTTAAAATACAATACAATTCTATAATATAAATACACATGTTGTTTTTATAATGATATAATTTTTTATTTTTAATAAAGCTTGTCTGCAAAAAAATTTATCCTGAGTTTCGTTGAAGTTGTTGTGCTACAACATACCCCCATGGTAAAGTGTGAACATTATTTGACAATATTTGACGTTTATCGTCATGTGAATCTAATGCAAGTATATTTATTTCCATAGAGTATAAATGATGATTAATAGATCTAATTGTTTTAAACGACAAGAAGTATCGACTATTTTCAAACAGAGAACTCTTATACATATCAACATCTATTTTTCTCGTTGCACTTTTACCCACACCCTTTCCCCTTTTCTTCTCATTATTGTCATTGGTTTTAATAGCATACATTTTTGCTTTTAAACCAACAAATTCTTGAATAACGTTACCACACATCTCATCCTTCATTTTCCCTAAAACTTTTTTAGTAACCAGTGGAATATCGTAAATATTATGTACTGCATAATCGCTAGTATCAAAATAGTATTCACAATCCCTACGTAATATTTTATAAATATCTTTTCCATTATGGTCTTCCCTCGGTACAAAATTATTAATTAAACTATCCGTGTTCATATACAATAGGTCCGTACGTTTCATTAATTTAGTAAAATAATTATAATGATAGTCATACATTAACTTCTTCGATATAGATATCTAAAATTGTCATGCCAACGTAAATAGGTCTATCAAAATTAATTTCCGTCTTATTTAATTCTACATAATTAGATTTTCAGGGAAAATTGTAAACGACTTGAAATTGGGCATGCCATAAATTTTCCGCACCGTAAGGTCCTTTCCAGTTTGTAGGGAATTTTATAATCCTATGATTTCTGATATTTTCTAAAGATTTACCAAAGACGGCGTTATTTTTCAATTTATAAAGATCATATTTGTCAATATAGTCTTTCAACCATCTAGACTGTTGAAATTTCAAGACCCGATGAATTTTCGTTAACTCTAATCCTAATCGTAATGCTTGCGCGAGATTTTTGTAATGTAATACATATCGTTCGCGATCGTACAGAGTGGCCATCAACTTTGTCGTCGAACTAGTGTTTACTTTTACATGATGAGGCAACAAAGGTAGATCTTTATGTTTTCTATGAAGGTGTGGAGGATATCGTAAATCCACTTCCAAAATGTAACCTAGTTCATCATCATCATCATCACCCTCATTACTATTATCATTTATAAGTTTAAATATCTTCTCCTTCACTGTCTCAATATTATCCACCCACATAAAATTCGAACGTGGAAGCATATTAGACACTGCCCAACCGTAAAGATTATTTACATCATAATACATAATGTATGATTCTTCTTTGTTTTCATCGCGAATACTCTAGTACAAATTATTAGCGCGAGCATATCTTTTACTACACTGTACTAACCCACCCCTAATGCTCCGCAATATAAACAAAACCATGTCAGGATCTGTTAGCAGTTCCAATTCAACTTTTGTCTTTTTCAACATGGCTTGCCATAAAAAACCAGCCGTGGTGAAAAAATTTGCCGGATCTAAACCGCAGCTGTCTAAACAAACTGTTCGATAGCTTTCAAAAATGTCCGTTAGCAAAAGTACATCTACGATTTTACATTAAAGTGATTCCAGACTAATTCAGCGTGCTTATAGTCCACCTCTTCTATGGCTCTGTGATCGAAAAACGCTTCGCGGTGAGGTAAAATTGATTCCTTTAATTTGTCAAAGGTGTCAACATAATCGTAGGGAAAAACACTTTTGCGTGATACAAGATCTAAATCGTTTGGGTATGACATTTTTAAAAAAACAAAATCATCTCTTGATAACGACTTACTCAATTTATCCAATAAACTCGAGTGAAACCTATAACTATCTAGAAACCGTAAATAAATTACTTTATTGTTCACCACGATAGTTTTAATGATCGATATATAATTTTCTTTATTAATCGGTATGACTTATAGAGCCCGGATATGAATTTACTTAAACGTCCGTCGTAACCTGATAAATTATGAAAAAATATTGGAATAACATTATTTAATTGATATTATTACCTCCTCTTTTGAAGAAAATAAAATGAGTGAATGATGTGGTTGGTTAGGTGAATATGGATGATTTATTGAGACAATTTATTACCTCCTTTGTTTTAATAAATAATAATAGGGATATTATTTAATAGAGAATATTTATTTGCACATGATGGTTAGTCAATTTATTACGAGCGCGTATTCGGCTAGCTAAAGCGCTATAATAAATGCAAATAAAAAAAGAAAAGAAAGTAATATAATTGAATGTAATGTGAGGTGAGGAGTTAATAATTAGTAGTTGTGTACAATGAGCATCAAAAGTCCAGGGCGTGTGCTAAGCTGCAAGAACGATTATTGGTGGAAATAAAACGACAGGATTGCCTTTAAAATTTTATTCACAAGTTAAATTAATTCTTAAAGCCTGAATGTGTTAAATAAAGATAATTAATAAGAACGAGAGCAACAAATAAAATATGATAAACATAATAGCAAAGCTGTAATAAAAGATAAGTCTAACGATATTTAGCTGTTTAATAAAATATACAAAGAGTTAGATTAAAATGTGCATCGGGCGATGCGTGTACTTGCGTGTTTGTGTATATGTATATATCCTGGATCAGGAGGCTGTGTATATTCCGCGGGCGCGAAATTAAACACGAAGTCACAAAAAGCGCGAATAACGGTTCGCGCGGCACAAACACGTGAAGGACGCGTCTAGTCTGGATGACGACAGAAAGCGAAGAGGGTTGTTCTCTTACGGCTATGGCTTTATAAGGAACCGACCCCATAACTGAGGGGGTATTGGTCATGTTTGAATTAACCAATAGCAAACAAGGACAGGCATGCTACCACTTGGCGGGAAACAAATCAGCTAAATTAAAATTGTGATTTTAATTTCAATATAAGCATTAAGCAAATTATCTACACAGAATAGTAGACTTGTATACTGTGTAAAAGAAAGAAAATCGGGATTGGTATTTGAAGCGCGAATTGCATTTAGAAATCAATATAACTGAATTGATATCGAATATGAGTCAGTGAAAAGTTGGTAACTTCAAGTACAGTCTTTGGTACCTGATTTCGGTGTTTATTGCAGCCTTGACCATTTGTACGTGACTAACACAGAAGGACTCTGCATCTAAATATATATACGAGGACCGGACAAATAATGACAGTATCATAATTTAGGAATTCAAGATCTAATTGTATTTTAAATTAAATAAATTAATCTTAAAAACGATATAAGAAATTATTATATATAGAGAGTGTAACAATATTTAATGTTGCAGTTAGAGCAAAAAGTGAACCTGAAATCCTCTGTCACGTGACAGTGATCGACTACTTTTTGGTTATCTGAATCAAAAGTAACTGAACAAAATTGACATGTGCGAGCTTCGTGTTCCGAAAGTTGTTTTAAAGTCAATGGTTTCAGAGGTACATTTTTGGATTTAATAAAAGTATTAAATTTTATCGCTTCATCTAAAAGCTTCGATACGAACCATTTTGCTGGATTAATTCCCCGATAGATCTCATAATGATTTAAACTTACATCTACCGAGAATACAATTTGATAAGCTACACTTTACGTTACATGTTTTTGATACCTTATTGTATATGGTGACTTAGATGCATTATTATGATTGGGATTTCTTTTAATTTTCTCAGTTAAACATTCGAAATCACCATATATAACGAAAGAACATTTCATTTGTTTTTTGACATCGGTGAATTTTAGAATGTTCTTTCCGAGTTCGGGTAAATTAATTTTGATGCTCTCGAACTGTGAACAATCTATCGAGTGAGCATTCAATTTATATGTGCTTGCAAACGTACACAAACTTCGATCGCAAATAAAATTTAATATATAAATACAGAAGGTTGACATGGATTTGCTTTACTTCGTTCGTGTGATATAACGGACCTATTACGTCATGAATTTTTTTATGCAATCTGTATACATTAACAGATATATTAGGATTTTTTTCTTTTGAATTTTCCTATATCTGTTAACTTTATCAGAAACTGAATATTTTTTAAATTTAAAATTTCATAATAATTTCGAGGATAGTCCGAAACATTCTTCGAATATTTACCTGTTACAACAGCCAATGCGCACCACACAAAACATAATCTATCATTATTTTTTATGTTTAATATACACTTATTATGACGATACCGTGGTGGTAATTCAATAAAACCACTAGCCCTCAATGGATTATAATTATTTACGTTAACGGCTAAATTAATAATCTATTCTAATGCCCATGCACCCTCTTCAAAATCACCCGTTTTATTTAAAATCTCTTTCACCATTTCAGAATAATTTTTTTCAATTTTATCGATTTTAACAAAAAGATAATTACGTGTACTGAAATACTTACTTTCCCTTTTTAACTGATCGTCTGGCAGAGGTTTTTTAATAGAAAAAATACAACATAATACAATATTTACTGTAACACTAAACGAACTATTTTTCTTTAATAATATACATTTTTCGTACCTTTTCTGAGAACAGGGGAAAACACTCCGACAACAAGAGCGTGGGATCGGTGTGAGTTGTGTTTAAAATTACTCCACTACAAACACGATTTTGGAAAGCGCTAGTTATCTTCTCCCATTTCAGTGGTTGATGTTGTGTCGATGGATCACGAGAAGTAGATGGTAGTATGTCCTGTAATCCTCGGCCTACGTTGCGGCTCTCATCATCATCATCCTCACCATCATCGACCAATTTCTGATTAATTTTAAATCGATAATAGAATAGAACCCCCAATGAAGATTCCAGCAATCGCTTCTCCTCAACAGTCTTGCTATTTTTTATTAAATTCTCAACTATTTCAATAGCATCTTCGTTTAAAGCATTGAGCATGCGGAATTCTTCGACGGAACTATTGAAATGCATCAACTGACATATTAAATCTTTTAAGTCACACATTTTGTTTATATGTGTATAGCGCAATATTAAATTACATAAAAAATTGAAATAGAATATTAAGAAGAACCTGTAACAAAAATAATAAAAATTAATAACACACACTCATACCTGAAAAATCAAAATGACTCATCTAACAACCCACTAACTCGAAAACTTAATGACTGCACATCTGTTCGATTTTATAATTTGTACTGCTTCTACTTCAGTATACACAACACCTTGCAGTACCTCTTTATTAAAGTCTTCAAAGTCCTGACCATCCAACGAATTTCCATACCTTTTCGGCAGGAAACACTGAAATGACTTCTCCAATTCCACTATTATCGAAACACCAAATCTCGTGTTAACCCTCTTAACAGACGTAACAAGAAACCGCTTACCAACAGGTAAATCAACAAGCTTCCTCGTCTCTTTTAAACCCACATTACCAATTTCATTTAATTTATTAATTTCTTGTTAGAAAGACACAAACGATTACCTTGAAACTATCACAATTCAAACAGCATCGGTTATTTATAACGGCGGAAGCAGACACCGATAACAAAAAAACGACGCAATAAGCAATTTCAATTTACACGCAGCCTGGTACGGGCGGGGGGGCACGACGCACGCCAGGCGGGGGTGGGAGGGGCTGACGGAAACGAACAAGAAGGTCAAACGAAGGCGGCGGGGCAACAATTACGACGGAAGAGAAATATAGACCGGATGCGGATCAGATTGCGACCGGATGCCAACAAGCGGCTATGAGAGGGACTGAGGTGGACATACGACTTTAACGGTCGGATGTACTCGACAGCATATGGAGTTTTACATGGGTTAGAGAGAGAGGGAAGAGCCTATTATTACCTACTTAAAATATAATTGATCTTGAAATGACTTCGCAATGGCGTGTAAGCTACTAAACCCCTTTTCTAAAACCTCCTCATTGACCTTAAAATGACTGCAATGTCTGAAAACTACTAAACCCCCTCGGACTTAGCCGATTCCAGAGTCTCCTCATTAAGTTTGACATTGAAATGACTAACCCTAAAATGATCTTAACACTGAAACCTCTTCGGTCTCAACCGATTCTGGAACCTCCTCATTGACCTTACCCGTTCCAACATGCATTGTGGTCAAGGTCAATGAGGAGGTAAAAGAATCGGCCGAGTCTCTCTACTGAAAATAACCAATCGCGATTACCATTCGGTAAATCATCCGCGACTCTTCGTAGAAATTCTTCATATTTTCCCCAGAGATTGATTTCGAAGCCATCATACTTTGGTTATTATTTTGTGAGAAAAGAAAACACTGCTCGATACCAGTACCAAAATTGTCAATAAATGAGTGTTTAAGTATGAATATTACATTTATGTTGAAAGTTATCGTATGTAATATGCATGACTTAATCTTAACTTACATACATTTTAATAAGTTGAATGAGAAAACTCGTACATAATTTGTGCTCAAAACTTGTTCAGATCTGTCTAACTTTTAAATTCTAAGTTCTATAGAAAATCTTACAGGTGGCCATTTTTTAAATCATACTGCATATGGTTTTTAAAATGAGTAATTCTACAGCATACTTTAGAGTTTCATTAGCACACTTTTTACTTCTTGTTTTTGGATGTTGAACTTATGTTATTTTAGAATGCTGCATTTTGAATGGTCACCGCGTTTGTTATGATACAGTGTACGCACTTTTTATTGTACTGTTAACGTTAAGGGGTACCAGATGTACATATATGTTAATAACTTTTATTTATTTTCAATGTTGTATTTGGTCAACTGCCATATTCAATATACGTAATTTTAACAGCTACTGTCTTAAATAGTTGCTATACTATATAAATATATATGTATATATTTTATTATACTTCTGACGTTAAGATGTTTTAGCCTGTATATGTATTTATTTCTATTTATTTTTCTATTTATTTATGATCGAGTGAATTCACTATGATATTGAATTTATTTTACTTTAAAAAGCCACCATATTTGTTACCATACTAATACGTATAAATATATATATATATATGTTTATATTTTGTTGCACTACTATCGGTACAAAATTATAGACTATATATGTAATTAATCCAATTTATTTTCGAATGGTTACATATTTAGATATTTAGAAATTTTAACGAACTTTCCTGGCGGCCATTTTGAACTCACTCGCTATCTAGAATTCATATGTATTTTTATTATATGGCTGATATTTTGAGGTTTTAAACTGTACATGTAGTTATTGCTATTTATTTTCGGAAAGTCAGGTATTTAAAAATTTTAAAATATTTTTCTGGCGCTCATTTTTAACTCACCCGCCATGTTGAAAATTAATCAATTTTATTATTCTGCTTACATCATGAGGTTCCAAACTGTATATATAATTACTTCCAATTATTTTCGAATAATTATATAGTCAGATACTGAAAAATTTTAAGAAACTTTTCTGGCGGCCATTTTGAACTCATCCACCATTTTAAATACAATTTTATTATTCTTCTGACGTCATGGGGTTCCAAACTATATACGTAATTACTTTTATTTATTTTCAAACAGTTATATAGCCAGATATTGAAAAATTTTAAGAAACTTTTCTGGCGGCCGTTTCGAACCCATCCGCCATCTTGAACATTTATTCATTTTTATTATTATGCTCACGCCATGGGGTTACAAACTGTATATGTAATTACTTCTATTTATTTTCGAATACAGTATATTCTCCCTTAACGGATATCTACCGACAATGGACATCTCTAATCAATGGACAGTTTCTGTTGCGCCGACCGTCAGTATACTATTTGCTATATAACAATATCTCTCACCAAAGGACATTCTTAACAATGGGCGCGGACCGTAATATGCATCCACTACAGTAAACTTAAATGAAAATTTATTTCTTTACAATGGACATTAGTACTTTCTTGCAATTCCTATAATTTTAAACATAATTATTTTAATACATATTATATAATAAGTGCTGTAATGATTGCCTATAGAGGGATTAAGCCAGGTACATAATAAATTTAATGCAATTCCTATAATTTCTAAACATAATTACATATTTTAATATAATAAGTGCTGTAATGGTGGTCTTTCAGTTTATTATATACATTTACATACATATAAATGTATAATAATTATGACCCGTGTAACATTCTTAACAATGGACATGAATAACATATAATTAAGGCAGGAATAAGTACAACTGTAATGATGGTCTTATATAAAACGGCTATAGCTTTCATAGCACTCAGTTGACATTTAGTGCTCTAACTAGTTAGATATCTAGTGTTTTAGTGTTCGTACAAGTAATATGGCTACAAAATAGAAAAAAATTTCTCAGTTTAGAAGAAAAAGTTGATATTATTCAGTGTGCAGAGAAGAATAAACTTAGTGTGAGACTGCTTGCGGAAAGATTATGTACCGGTAAAAGTCAAGAGGGTGATATTTTGAAAAACAAAGTTGATTTTAATGGACGGTTTGTTGAAAATGGAAATTCACAGCAAAAGAAGAAATTTGTGAAAACAAAAGGATGGACTAAATAATGTATGACTGGTTTTGCAAAGTGCGCTCTAAGAATATTCCATTGTCCGGGAAAATAATAAGGAAAAAAGTTCTCGAAGTTGCACGAGAACTAAATTATGAATTCAAAGCTTCAAGTGGGTGGTTTGACATGTTTTCTCAGCGACATAACATATTGCTTCGAACAATTTGTAGTGAAGCCGCCGCAGTATAATATATCGATGAAATATCTGTCTGGAAGGAACAGTTGATAACTATCACAAAGGAATACTCACCGAAAGACATTTTTAATGCAAATGAAACAGGATCTTTCTTCCGGGCCTTCCGGCGTTTGCATTAAAAGGTGAAAAATGTTCGGGTGGCAAAACTAAAGAAAGATTAACTATTCTCTTGTGTGCGAATATGGTTGGAGAAAATGAAAAACCTTTAGTAATTGGGAAAAGTAAGAATCCACGATGCTTTAGAAGAGTAAACGTTGAAAAGTTGTCAGTGGAGTGGTATTTTAATAAAAAAAACGTGACTGACGAGGAAATTATGACAATTTGGTTAACCAAATTTGATAGAAAAATGCAACAATGGAATAGAAAAGTTCTTTTATTTTTAAACAACGCCACGTCACACCCAAAACTTGAGTTACAAAATGTTAAACCAAGATTTTTGCCCCCAAACGCTACCTCTCATTGTCAACCACTTGATCAAGGGATTATCAATAATTTTAAAACTAACTATAGAAAACTTTTAGCTAAGAGACTTTTATCGTCTGTGGATCATTGTAAATCTACCGAACATATACAAAAATTCATTAACATTCTCAGTGCTCTAATATGGACCATGACTGCTTGGAAAACTGTAAACGCTGAAACTATAAGCAAATATTTTCTTAAAGCTGGATTTGGTGAGTGGAATACCGAAGATATTTGCGAGGATATAGACTTCAGTGCTGAAAACGATGTGCCACTGTCAGAACTTTGTAAACCCTATCCTGACATATTATCGTATGCACAAATTGATGATAATTTACATACCGAGAATCCCGATATTAGCGTACAAGAGTGTGTGCGTGAATTTCAAAACACTACCAATGTACGTTATAGCGACAGTGAAGATGATGGTGATATTATTTCAGAAACTAAAAACATTAACGAAGCTTATGAAAAGCTAAAGGATATTCAAAACTTATTTTCTTGTCTGGCGACATTACTCAAAAAGAAAAAGTTGCTGAGATAGTATGCAATGTAGAAATACAAATTATAAAAAGAAGAATTGAAAATCTAAAGCAAACAGATTTTTAAATAAGTTAGTTTATTATTTTTTTCTCCCACTAATGGACATATCTGAACAATGGACAGTTTTATATACACCGCTACTGTCCGTTATACAGAGAACCGACTGTAGTTATATAGGATATTTAGAAATTTTAATAAATTAGGTAATTATTTGTCGTACGAATGATTATGTAATTTGAATTTTCCTTCGTTTTTTATGATCAAACGTCTTGCTGTTAGGCATAAATACACTGTCTCGGATTCGCTCATTCCTCTATTCCGTTTCTACCATTAGAGAAGTCATACAGAGTTCAATTAGGTAGTAGACGTGCATAATATGAAGAAAGGAACGTAGCTTACAACTTTTTATTGGAATAATATAATAATACTTTATTATCCAACAGCGGTCTAACTACTAATTACAGGATAATGTATACTTATAATAAACAAAAAGATATATACAGTTCATGTGAGAGATAGAGCGTAGAGAAAAGGAAAAATTATAAGAAATTCTATAAGAAATACATATAACAAAATCAATAATAAAAAGGCATTAATACATATTAATATTACAAACCAAGCGATACCCACCGAAACATAAAGCAATAAAAATCATTATCTTATTAACTGACTTATAAACAAAAATAATCTGAGATATCTTTCGGTTAATTATCAAACGTAACCAAATTGAGCCAATAACATGTCGTATGGATAGTCATGTGACAAGAATGTGTGATTGGTGCTATAATAAAGTGTCTTAAGAAATTTTCTCTTTACTTATTCAGTTATATCAGAGTACTTTGTGTAGTATAGATTCCATAGTACAGAGCAATATTCAAGATTAGATCTGATGAGCGTATTGTAAAAACTTATGATTGCTTCATTTCCGAGACATTTAGTATTTCTTCTGAGAAATCTTTTCTATTTTAAATGTCACACCTAGATCATTAAACAACTCACACCTATCCAGAGGGGAATCAAAAATGTTTTGATATGCTGCTTCGCTGATAACTGATTACTTTACATTTATTTGTATTGAACAACAAATTATTATCTAAAGTTCAACGTTTGAGACATACTAGATCGTTTTGTAAAACTGCACAATCCGCGACACTCTTAGTACGACGAAAAATCTTAAATCGCCCGCATATAGTAAACAATGCGATGTTAGACAGTCTGTAATATCATTTACAAAGATAAAGAAGAGTAGCTGGCTCAACACAGATCTTTGAGGTATTCCTGGCCACGATAAATTTGGGCAAGATGTAAAACAATTACATTCGACATAGTTAGAACGTCCAGACAAATAAGATCCAAAGACCTACATAAAATCGTTGAAAATTCCAAAGCCATTTAATTTTTGTAAAATTATATCATATTGCATAGTATCAAATGCCTTGGAGAAGTTAGTATAAATTTTATTGACTTGACATTATTAATTCAAAGCATCAGAAACAAAATGTACAAAGGAACATAAATTGGTAGTAATCGATCTCCCTCTTATGAAGTCGTGCTAATAAATAGAAAACTGACTTACAATATGATTATAAATCTGTTTAGCAATCATTACTTCAAAGATATTGGTAGAATTGTATATGAGAGATACAGGTCTGTAGTTGTTTATTCATTTTTGCTCCCAGACTTGAAAACAAATAACTTTAGAGTTCACGAATTGGCGTAATATCATATTATAAATATGCAATAACGGAAATTAAAACACACATTGACAATCCTTGACCATAAAGGCGGGAACAGAATCAGGGCCCATCATCATTGTCAATTGTAATGAATCAACAGCTCGCGAAAGATCATATTCTGTAATACGGTGGACATTTAATACATTTGCATTAAAAAACGATCCATTACTTGCTACGTGAACACCGCTAACAAAAGCAGACGAAGAGTGTAACGCAAAAGCATCAGCAATCCGATCAGAAAATTCAATATGTCTATCGTCATCCATCAGTAGAGAGTTTTGGCCAGTTCCGGAGCCGCCACCGATGACGCTAATCGCGTCATATGACGCGTTATATAGGAGGCACGGTAAAAATGTCTTATGAAATTAAATATATGAGGAAAAAAAAATAAAAATCAAGATGGCGCTTAGCAAACAGGATATTAATATAAATTAACACATCAAGTTGGTGTTTCGCCAAAAAGGCGTTAACATAAATTCAAGATTTCTATTAATAAATTTTAATATTAGCACCCCCCATACACGCGCGCTCTCACGATGATTACGCCTCCCAGAACACCCCGCACGACGAACCGCCCTTGCACTCCCCGCAACGCCTCGTACGACGAATCGCCCCTGCAACACCTCTAACGATGAAATGGAATTAGCCAAAAGAGCATTAATATAAATTTTAAAATAAAAAATGGTATTTAGCCAAAAGGACATTAATATAAATTTAAAAATCAAGATAGCGCGCTTAGCCGAAAGATATAATAATATAGATTTAAGATGTATGTTAATAAATTTTAATATTATTACTGACTGTATATATTAAAACTAATCATTCTAAAAATATTCTTTAACCTTGGTTTATATGGTTTTTAGTAAATTTTTTTATATTATTTAGTAATACAAATATTATATTCGTTTTTATAAATTAATTTAATCAAATTTTAACATTTCTTTCTAAGCAATCACTATTTGACTGTTTATGATAAAAACAAGCATTATTGCTCTAAATTAAATGAGGCACATTATTGACATATTCCAAATATATAATATTTAAATTTACAGTAGTTTTCAAATAATCACTCTTCTGATAACCCTTAACAAAAATTTTCTCATAATCTTTACAAATATTTAATATTGCACATATACATTTCAAGTCTACGAATCCATCACAATATTTAATGTTTAAATGGTTGGTAAGTTTAATGGAGCCTGTGGTTGATTAACTAGATCACTGAAGGTTGATATATAACCCCTTTCCACAATAATTTTCGTTTTCTGTATACGTATTTCGACAAATGATGATGACTACTTAGTTGTCGAAATACATGTGTCTAGAGTGCGAATGTAAAATAAATTATTTAAAATAGTAAAAGTTATTAAAATTTATCAACAACAGTATTAGAATAAAGTTGAGATCATATTTATAAAGTGTGATGGAAAATTTATATAAAAACTGTATGATAAAATAAAAAACAAGCAAAAACTTATTTTACATATAGGTGTAGATGTTGTTGCCGAAAATGGGGGAGTGCAATAGTTGCAACTCAGCAATACGTTGTGAAACCGGTATATATTGCGAAGGAGTATGTAAAAAAGTGTATCATGCCAATAACAAGTGTGCTGGTATCGATAACTATTCTGCGGGAATCCTAGGAAAAGGAAACTTTGTTCGATTTGTCTGTGATGACTGCATGCAGTTAATATACAATGTTGATATGGCGTTAAAAGATATTTCGGACGATGTAAAAAAGAGCAAACAATACTTGAGCGAATATAAAAACGAATTTAATGTATCTCTTAAACAAAACGAAAGAGAAATTAAACAATTTTTGCAAGCAATCGAAAGCCCTTATGAAGAAAGGATAAAAAAAGAGATGCAGTA
>JAVIWB010006375.1:0-92483 GCA_031893035.1 Dermolepida albohirtum
ATCAGCAGAAAATTTCAAAGTGTCGCACCTGGTAAAACACGGCGAAAAAATTGTACGAAAGTTACACTCCGTACGCGACATTTGATAAAGAACGTGTACAATTATCGCGAACTGGACGCGTATGAAAGCATGTACATCGTAAAGAATTCAGGCCATCTGGTTAACGTTTATGAGGCCGGCCCTCTGCAAACGCCTCTCTTCTCTCTGCTGAAAGACAAGAGGAGCAATATCATAAAACACACATAAATCACACACACTTTTTGTCCATAATAACCTTTTTCGATGTAGTGCATGTTAGTTTAAGTAAAAGTATTTTAAAAATCTTGTGAAACAGACACAGTGCACATCTTGGTTTGCAACGGTGCGGATCGCGTACGGAGTGTAATTTTCGTACAATTTTTTCGCCGTGTTTTACCAGGTGCGACACTTTGAAATTATCTGCTGATGATGACAACTTGGTTGTCGAAATGCGTATACAGAATTTACAAATAGTTAATTGTGGAAAGGGGTTATATATCAACCTTATTGATCAAGTCAATCAACCACAGGCTCCATCAAATTCAACTACAAGATGACTTCCCGGTCAAAGGAGTACAACACATTTCACAAGATATATAGTAAAGCTAAGTTTATAAGTGCAGATATAAATTTCTTGAATCGCTGTGAAAGTAGAAATGTTTTTCCTAAATTTATTAAAGTAAATGTCACATCAAATTGTAGAATGAACGAAAAAATCATTTCATATGCGAAAATGAAATGGTTAAAAATGGAAATGAAATATCTGTACAGTAAAAGAAGTAGATTAGAATTAAAATTATATGAATTGCATTTAAAATTAACAAAAAACTTAAATGAATCTGAATATCAAGACTGGTGTTGCTTTTATAGAAAAATCGCGGAAATTACAAACCATAAATTAAATAAGAAAATTAAAGGTTTGAACAAGAAATTCAAAAATTTATGCCCACGATCAGACAAGAATGTTAATATAAATCCTATAAAAGAAACACTCGTCGTCAATAATTCATCCGAGACTTTTAATCGAGGAGAAATAGACTTATTAAATAAAGGTTTAAAACATTGTTTGTCGTACCGCGAAACCCCTACCGAGGAGGTGATCGCAAGCATCGAAGCGGCTATTAAATATTTAGATCAAACCTCAAATAATTTTATTAGAGAAGCTTGTAAGACTCAAATCAAACAGAACTTACAAGAACAAAAACAAAAAGTAGTGCACCACGAATGGAACTTAATTAAGAGTCTCAGATCGAAAGACTGCTTTTATTTAAAAGCAGATAAAGGGAATAAGTTAGTAATTTTGAACAAAAGCGACTATTTTCTAAGAGTGAAAAATTTAATCTCAGAAGGTCCCTATGTTGAATGTAAGAAAACTCCATTACCAAAAATGATTAGGGACACAAAAAACGCGTTAAAAAGTTGTTCAAAGTTAATAACCCCGAATCTGAATTATAGGCTAAGTGTAAGTAATCCGTTGATCCCTAGACTATATTGTTTGCCTAAAATACACAAACCAGGCAACTCAATGAGACCAATTGTCTCAGGGATCAACTCCCCTACTTACTTGTTATCGAAATGGCTAGTGAATGAATACAAAAATTTGCCCGAAAAACTTGAAAGTCTCTCAGTCAATAATTCATTAGAATTTATCCAAAGGATCAAAGATTGTAAATTAGAAAAAGGAGAAATTTTAGTTTCATTCGACGTTACGTCATTGTTTCCTTCGGTACCGATCCCAGAAACTTTAAAATATTTAGAAGAATTGCTTCACAAAAATAAGATCGAACCAGAGAAAATAAAGGAATACGTGAAATTAACAAACCTTTGCATGTCCCAAAATTGTTTTCAGTTCGAAGGGAAGTTCTATGAACAAAAACAGGGTACTGCAATGGGCAATTGTCTTTCTCCATTCATAGCGGACCTGTTTATGAGTAACTTTGAAATAGAACTAAAAAATAAAGCTAAATATTTTCCTAGAATTTGGGTCAGGTATGTCGATGATATTTTCGCGGTTTTCAATACACAAAAATGCAACTTAAATGATTTCGTTAAACAGTTAAATTCAAAATTCCCGACAATTAAATTCACAGTAGAAAAAGAAAACAATGACAAGTTGCCTTTTTTGGACACCTTAGTTATTAAGAAAGATCTCAAAATAGAAATTGATATTTTCCGAAAAGAAACCAATGTCAATAGATTCATTACGGCTGACTCAAATCACAGCATGCAACAGAAGATGGCTTCATTCAATTTTCTGATTAATCGTTTGATCAATTTCCCATTAACAAAAGTAAGATATGAAAGAGAATTGAACCTCATTAAGAATATCGCGGTATACAACGGTTTCGATTCGGAAATAATCAATGGATTAATTAGAAAGGCCAACATAAGAAAAACAATCCGTGACACCACATGTCTTTCACCACAGAGCAATCGGGAAAAGTATTTTGTTTGTTTACCTTTCCATCGTGTGACAAAAAATCTGAATAGTACTTTTACATCGTAAAGAATTCAGGCCATCTGGTTAACGTTTATGAGGCCGGCCCTCTGCAAACGCCTCTCTTCTCTCTGCTGAAAGACAAGAGGAGCAATATCATAAAACACACATAAATCACACAGACACTTTTTGTCCATAATAACCTTTTTCGATGTAGTGCATGTTAGTTTAAGTAAAAGTATTTTTAAAAATCTTGTGAAACAGAC
Organism: Dermolepida albohirtum; assembly: GCA_031893035.1. Classification (NCBI taxonomy): domain Eukaryota; kingdom Metazoa; phylum Arthropoda; class Insecta; order Coleoptera; family Scarabaeidae; genus Dermolepida; species Dermolepida albohirtum. Next base: position 2,722 of record JAVIWB010006375.1, read on the forward strand.
ACAGTGCACATCTTGGTTTTCAACGGTGCGGATCGCGTACGGAGTGTAATTTTCGTACAATTTTTTCGCCGTGTTTTACCAGGTGCGACACTTTGAAATTATCTGCTGATGATGACAACTTGGTTGTCGAAATGCGTATACAGAATTTACAAATAGTTAATTGTGGAAAGGGGTTATATATCAACCTTATTGATCAAGTCAATCAACCACAGGCTCCATCAAATTCAACTAATAGGTATTGTGTAAACTAGTTTTAATAATAATAATAAGTTCAAATAATAATGATCACACTACGAATGATAGCGAAATGGCTCAGAAAAGACTACATGGCATTCATTACAATATCATGCAGGACACAAACATAGATAAGGATCATCATACCAATGGCTACGAATGACACTATTGTTTCCAAAAAGAGGACTTATTTTACTAATACAAGATGATGTAATCGCCACAAGGAATTGCAGAAAACAAATAAGTAAAGAACTAAAATAAATGACTGCATACATATCGATTTAAAAAAAAACTACAGAATACAACAATATGAGAGTGTAAACTTTTTACTGATAAGGCTTATACCCAGACAATATTGCATTATGTACCAAGAATTTGCACTCAAACGTCAACTCGTAAAATGTAACATGGTATATTATAAATACACCCCAGAAAGTATCCACGAAAATAATGATTGTAAACTCTATTGGAACAGAAGAATACTCACAGGCAGACATATTACTAGTAACAGGCTAGATATTACCGTTATTGATAAAAACAAAAGAAAATTTATATAACAGACATCGCGATACCAAATGATATAAACTTTGCACAATAAGAACAAGCAAAAATAGTAAAATGTATACCACCAATCGCACTACAAGAACTTTAGAATCAAGCAGCAGTAATAATTGTACCCATTCTTATACTAAAACAATAATACAACAAAACAATTTCTCCATAGCATATAAACTTTAAAAATAAACCCACATACACACAAACATGCGTGAAGTAGTCACTATAAAAATCAAAACAATAGTCGGAAAATTTCTCAATCAATTGTAAAAGCTCTGATCAGTATCCGTCATTCAATCAAGACAATTGCAATTATTATAAACGCCTTTACATGGGTACATAAAACTTTCAGTAAATACCGTTTTATGATGTATAATAGCACCTGAGTATTTGCCGCGTACAGTCGGAGCTCAAACCCATAGGTTAAGTTGAGTGAAAAGTTTTCCTTCATGAATCTGAGGAAGTACCTCATATTAATAATAATAATAATTGCAGCATGATGATACTAAGAAAATATTACACTCAAGTTGTCCTGTAATTAAAATGCAGAATATTGTGAGATAAGAAGTGGCGTGTTTATTTTATCAAAACTTCTAATAAAGGTGCCAGTCATCACAATTTTCTATAATTTTTGGAAATATTTATTCATAATTATTTCCAAATTGTATAATTATTGTGGATTCTTGAAGAACTAGAAGACAGAGGAATCAAATGAGATGATTTTGGTACTTGGTGTGAATGAAAGAAAGCAAGTCAAAATAATATGCTATAAGCATAACATCCAGAGAAAAGTCGAGGAGATCATAAGATGATGCTATATCGAAAATATTAAAGGAAGAAATACCAAATTGGAGTAAGGAGAAAAATCTGGCAAAGAAGAAACGAAAATAGACCAAATTTGTATATATGGTAGATAAACTTAATACCCTAGCACTTTACGGTGTATATGATCCTTATTAGACCATGAATTTCCACAAAATGTATGTAGGTAGATCTATTGTTAATTTTATTATTAACTAGCTGTACCTACGCGCGTTGCTACGCCACCAACTAAAACAAATTTGAAGGAAAGACATTTCACAAATATTCAATTCATTTTGAGTCATTTTATTGATTTTGTTTATTTTGAAAAAATCGTGACATTGCAGCGTTTCGTTTCAATTCGATATTTATTGAAGTGCTGTGGGATATACAATATTTCTTGTTTTTCCATCTGGTGCGTAAACGAATAAATCAGAAGGTTTTCCGACGCATGAGCAGGCCACATAAAGCTTTTTAATCCACACATTTGCAATGATTGTCTTTGTTGATAGTCATTGCGAAAGCGAGTCGTACCGGGAACTGCAAACGTTTGAATTCGAATGGCATATCTGTCGGGATCATTGGGATACGCGGCAACAGTACGTCTTCACCTTTGGCAATTGGAATAGCAGTGGCGCCATCTGTCGAAAATTGGTCGTACCAACTTAGAAACCTTCGTGGGCTCATGCACAACAACTTTGCTAAATATCATCACATGATCAAATGCATAGGTTACGATTCTATAAAGGATATACAAACAAACATTCATTTTTGTATATATAGATAAAATATATTTCTATAATCTGCAAAAAATACCCTTCAACTACTCCTTCTTCTTTCTCTGTACACCCCGTATATTTTCATTATATTAACCTCTTAGTAAATTAATTATTATACAGATTATGCGAATACTTCGCAAACAACAGCATGTATTACAGATAATATCTTCTCAACTGAAAATTATTACAAAGCGAGAGAACACGGACTGGTTCGTGGCATTAACTTTACTTAAGTAGAGACGAAGAGAGTTTCGTCGTTCGTAAGTTCGTGTAATTAAAACGACGTTTTTTGAAACCTTCGAGGTTAAGCAATTTAGAAACTTCGTTTAAAGGCTCCTTACTGTCTTATCGATTTCGACATTGTGCTACAAAGTTTGCATTACCACAGACACTATGAAGTAGTTGACGAGCTCCACTGATAAAGTTTTACTTAGAGCTTTTTAATGGTATCTCAGAGGGTAGTACGGTTTGTTAAGTCCTAAGTTTTTTACTTTATACAATTATAAAATATAATTTAATCATTTCCGGTGGGATTTACTAGCTTTCTTAATTTTTGTGTTAATGGAATGCATTTATATGTTCGCATCACTAAGTGGTTTTTAATAAGACAATGGACTAGTAATTATCGTGGCCGACGAAAGAGGGCAGCAGTAATAAAAATATTTGTTTTTCATCTTGGAAATCAAAACTTATGTGACAGAAATTTCATTCATTTTAATCGTAAGGACTTTTGTTATTTGACCAGATAGTGAACTATTTTTAGCTTGTTTGAAACAAGGAAAAATGGAGTACCGACTCTTTTTTTCTTAACTGTTATCATTAATTAAGGCCAAGAAATGTTCTTCCTTCGATAAGTTTTTGTGTTAATTCAAATCCACATATTACAGGGCTTTTTTTTTCCTGTTGAGTGTCTACTTTTCTACTGTGAAGGGTTGAGGCATTTTACGATCTTTTCTTCTCGAGCTTTGCAGAAAAACAGGCACTACATGTATCTACTGTAATTAGTCGACTTAATACACCTTAAGGGAAGAGAAAAAAAAAGATTCTTGATAGTCGAAGGATTCCTCAGACAGATAAATGTCTTCTTTATTTGTTTATTACAAAATTATAGTGAAAACTGGTCAAATTTTGCGGTTATCAAATTTCATGTGTTAATTGGTGGTGGAATAGTTTTCTTGCCATTTAGTTAATTATATATATTTTTCAGCTCTACGGATCTTTCGGGCTCATGGCTTATCTCATATTACATTTCTAAACCTATACATCTATTACACTTTCTTAACCTTTTCAATAATTTTCCTCCATTCGTCTTTATCTCCCGCCCTGTTTCCTCAATCTTTCACTACCACCCTCCCCACGTCACTCACTACCGCATCTAGCCATCTCTTCTTTGGAGGTCCCTTTCTCTTCTTCCCACCAGTCCCCTCCTCCTGCATCCTTCTCGCGTGTCTTTTTCCCGGCATACGGCTGACGTTCCCCAGCCATCGTACTCTCTGTGCTCTTACGAAAGCTGTTATGGATGAGTCACCATAAATTTCCTGAAGTTTCTTGTTCATTCTTCGTCTCCACTCACCTTCCTCTGTCTTCACTCCTCCCAGTATCTTACGAAGCACTCTCTTCTCCTATACCTCCAGCTTTACTTCCATCTCTTTTGTTAATGTCCATAATTCGTTTGAGTATGTTACCGTTGGTCGAACAATTGTTTTGTATAGCATCACATCGACGATTAATCAAACAGAAAATTAAGAGTAAAAGGGCAGAGCCGTAGCTCAAATAAATCATAAAGAAGTCGAAGTGTTTTATATATTCCCAGATTCGCTGCCCTCTAGAGCTCTTCTGACTTGAATATATTGTTGATAGTAGCCACCGCCCTGTTACCCTTTGCCATTCGCTTTTGGATTTCCAAACTTTCGTATATGGTGTATGTTATAGTTACCCCCAAGTAATCAAAGATATTTACTTCTTTTCGAATTTATAATAATAATTATATAAAAATAATTCTCGCAGTAGTAAATAAGTTCAATTTTTCTTGGAGGTAACTACATTGTCTGTGATTTAAAATTTTAGGTTTGCTTTTTGTCTAATCAAAATTTTGTGGAACATAATTGGTAAAGCTTTTTGTAATCTCAGAGGCAATTTCAAATTAATTATACGCATAAGTGTAAAGTCCTCAATTTTTATAAACCATCTAGTTAGCTGTATCAACGCTGAAATTTTGTTTTTCTTGTAAACTTAACTTTTTTAAGCTAAATATTATACACGTGAAAATAAAGACCTAATCTAAGAGTATCTTGCATTCATTTTATGTCTATTATTTTTAAACATTACGTAAATCACTTGTAAGTCGAAAATAAATAAAATAAAATAAAATTAGTAACGATCGAAAGTCAAAACGCACACTCTGAGTGTGCGTTTTGGCTTTTGACGGTACAGATCGTGTACGGAATTTGTTTCGTGCGGGTTTTTGCCGTAGTTTTCCAGATGCTATACTGTTTCATTATCTGCTGATGATGACGGGACTTAGTTATCGAAATACGTTTACAGAATACGAAAATTAATGTGGAAAGGGGTTATATACCAACCTTAAGTGATTAAGTTAATAAACAACAGGCTCCATCAAAATTACCTTAATTTCTTTTGTAGATTTAAGGCATGTCGAGTTTTATTAATTACACTTCAGTTTACTCTTTACTATCGTAGTTGTTTTCTTCTTTTCCTCTGTAGGTTAGGGTTTATCGACTTTTGCTCAATATATACAGAATAATTACACTTATTATATCAGTGTTTATACAGGGTGTAAATGAAATACGCCCACATACTTTAATATGTAAAAGTTTTAATAATATTATATTTTTATAGAATTCCGCCTGTCCACTAAATGTATATTATTTATAACTAAAGCATAGTTATTTTGTTCGTTTACGGTTATACATATTTTCGCGCTAAGAGGGTGTTTTATTTTGCTTTATATGCACTTCGTATGTAACAAAATTTAAAATTTAATTAAAAATTAGTTCTACAAGATTATACAAGTTGCGTAGTATTTATATATGTATCATTTATCCATACGTTCAACCTTAATACGTTCAATAGTAAGGATCCATTTTGCCAGACTGCGGATTGTGTACTTTCCTCGCTTAAAAAGTATAAGACGTTGAAGCAAAAACGTCGGCCAGAGCAAAGTAGAGAAATTAAAACTAGTCTCGGTCTCGAAAGTCGCAACATAGTCCCCCGATCGTCTTCTAAATGTCAGTGTTCTAAACATTATTTGCCTTGCATTAATTGCTCTAGCTGCAGACTCCTTGTGTAAGTGAAACTATTCGCTATTACGTATTGCAAGAAGAGAAAGACGATTTCAGCGATCTCAAGTCGTTAAATGGTCGAGCTGGCGCCAAATTTGAATAAAAAGCATTGATTGGTGTACACGTTCGCTTTGGTAATATAGATGCATACAAGTGTGGACACAAACATCACAATATGCCGGCGCTATGGACTGTTAATTGTTAAACATATGATATTTAAATATATGTATATTATTTTAATGCACTTGTATAATAGATAATACAAGAGTGAAATAAATATAAGCAAATATAAATACATACAATCAAAAACTAAATATAAATTGTAAGTAATGAGTGAAAGTATAACATAATTAACGTTTTTAACACTTATACCACACTATATATTAAAACGGAAATTGACCCTCTTTGTTCTATAAATATACATGAGCAATATTTTTGTCACAAGTAAATTTAATACAATTTATAACAACGAAATAATTTCCGAAAGCCTTTTCGACTATAAATACATTTAATTCATTTTAATAGAAAACAAAATATCAATTAAGCGATAAACGTGGCAGATACACACGCGACCGTAAAAATATCTACATCAAAGGGACAATGTGAAATGATTTTCACTAAACACAGTGTAATCCTTTTATTATTATTGCTATTAACGTTTAAGCATTCATGTAAAATATGAAACAATCTGTTGGAACAAAATCCGGGGATGTTTTGTGCAGTGCGACGTATAAATCACTCGTTGAGGCTTTCCTAGCGGCAAAATATAACAGCGCATTAAAATATATGTCCATTGTTAATCCACAAGAGTGTCGAATAAAAGCATGTATGCCAAGTGATTCCCTATTATAAAATGCTAAACTAAATGCGTGGAAGAGAGACCGGTACATACGTATATAATGCATGTTATAAGAGAAAGAAACGAATTAGTTATTTTCGTTTTTAGGAATTAGTAAAAAGACGTTTCGTAACTACGAGTGTTATTTTTTAAATAAGGTCTGTTTGTGAATGAGAGTGAGAATAACGCGCGGTCGCTGCAATGCGCATGCGCATCTGCTCCCAGCATGCTTTGCGTGTGTTTAAACGTTATTTGCAGCCGTTAAAGATTACAATACTTAAGAAAATTGATTCTCTTGCCTACATTGAGGTATGATCCGTAATTTGATTCTTGAGTGCAAGAAAAGTGGCAAATTTATGAAGTGTACGGTGATAATGCTGTGAGTGACAGTAAAGTTCGAAAGTGTGTAAGAATATTCAAGGAGGGGTGGGTTAATATGCATGATGAGTCACTCTAGACCGACCATCTCTGATTTCTGGAGATTTGGTTCGTGATGTGGACGATAAAATTTGAGAGAACCGATAATTCGCGATTTCAAAGTTATCAATAGATTTTCTACAGGTTTGAAGGTCAATTTTGTACACCATCGTCTTGGAAAAGCTGAAGTTTCGAAAACTGCGTTGTCGGTTAGTGCCAAGATTGCTTTCTGATAATTATAGAACAAAAAGATTGGGCTGTGCTTTATCGTTCGCAAGGAGATTAATTTTTCGACCTCGTCGTTACGGGAGAAGAGACTTAGGTGTCTTATATGTTCCTGAATACAAACGATAGTCAATAGCGATCAGCGAAATAACTACCACGAATCTTAAATTGTGATCAAAAAAAACGTTAAAGACTGCGAACGTCAAGTAATCATTTGAAGGTGTTTAATAGGAGTCAAGTTCATCAAAAAGATAAAAGGCATATCAATACCATACTAAACGAAAGAAAATTTTTAAAAACCAAATTTATTTTCAGATTCTACATACATTTTTCTATTTTTTAACATAGCTGCCAAGTCTGTTTAAACGCTGATCAAACCTAGACTAGACTAGACTAGATTTTGAATACTTTCTTCATAGAAACTTGCCACCAATTTTGACAAATAAAAGAAACTTTTGTCGATTACCTGTCTGTCAATACTTTGTTAACAATAGTTACTACCATTATTTGACAATTTCCGTGTCGCTATTTGCATAATAATAGATAATCTATTCACTGGTGATTTAAAGCTATATAAATACTTTCACTGTGCTTTCTTCTCTAAGATAATTTCAGAGAGATGAGAGAGAGATGGAAGTATAGTATTCTCACTATTTTATTGTCTTATTTCGTTTATTTATAATTTTCTAAAATATTTCCTACATAGTAAATGCATTTTTAGGATAAGTAAAGTAAGAAACCATTAGGTGTCGGAACTGAATTTTACGGCGAAAAACCTATTATTTGAATATTTTAGATATGCAATACCCAATCATTCCAGCAGCGTCCGAGCATTATTACAATGCAAAATTATCTTTCTTCAAGGACGATTTTCGCGTACACTTTGAATAACTTGAGGCAAACAAACTACAATGCAGCACTCGCTCCGGTACTTCATGAAAGTCGTTTGAAAGAGTGCTTATGGTGATGCGCCTGTTCTGAAGCATTTTTGTTTCAACTGAAGCCACTAGGTCGTCTGTAATCACAGATGGGCGATCGGAACAGGACTCATCATGGGGGTTGTCTCCACCAGTTTCAAAGTCTCTGATTCACTTACGCACTTTGCCTTCACAGATGGCAGTAGCTCCGTCTGCAGCAGACATGTTTCTTATCGACAAAAATAGTATCACTGACCGAAGCTCGCACGTGGCGGGAGATTCCATAATCTTGAATATTTTAAAGACACAGACCAGACCGTACAGGTTACCTACACAGCTGCAACTGAGTACAGTTGTTCCAAGGAATGCTGGGACACGACGCAAGCACTTGTTTCCACGCGCGCACCACCTACTAGTGTGTACAACAAAACGGTTCTTACTTAAAAAACGCGCGTATATATACATTTTATTTTTTTCCACATCTGTGCTTGCTAAATTCTTTTGTAATAATATATTTACCTTATACTCCCATTATACTACATTTGACACCCTTGTAATCGGCCATTTTGGTAGGTAAAACTTAAGAATTCCTATTTATTTTCAAGTTTCCACATGGTTCAATTGAAAACATCCTCGTAATTAAATATACTTATTTACTTTTATTCTGTGCTGTATCAAAATAAATTTTTTCACTCGAGAATAAGATAACGCAAAATTGCCTGAAGCTGGAACGTCATTGTTGTGATATTATTATGAGAAAATATTTATCAAAAAGATGCATTAGCGTTCTGACGTTGGTTTTAATGTCATCCGGATGTTAAAAAGCGACGGCAATAAAAAATTCAATACAAAAGGAAAAAGAAGAACTTCGTCCGCCTTTTTGGTAATTAAAAGTTGAAATTGACTTTAATAAGAGAGGAAGTGGTGTAGAGAAGAAAGATTAAGTCAATATTTTTTAAAGTTTGGGAAGAGTGCAGGAAGTCGTAACAGGATGAGGTTTAAAAGAAGGTCTGATGTGAAGCGTTGTATATATACAACATAATACAATGTGACTGTCACGTTTTTTTTTAATGTTCTTTCATTATATATTTGCGACAAAAATATTATGAGATAATACAAAAGAATGTAGAATTGTTCATGAAATAGATTACAAATAAAGAAAAAGTAAATAAGACTGTGTCGATCTAGCAAATAAGTTTTAAATTTAAACTTTGGATAAGAAGTATTAAGCAGCACTAAAAATTCCTTTACACTTTTTGGTGCTTCACCCAGTTTGACTGGAGACGCGAATTTCAAAGCATATAATTTTAAGAAGTCTAATTCTATGGATCTTTATAACGTCCTTTCTAGCTTTGATTGGACTTTCATTGAGCGATTTAATGATGTTAATGAAGCCTGTCTTGCTTTTTACCAAATAATACACGGATGCTGGGAGCCTACGTACTCTTAAAGAATAGTGTTAGGTCTAATCACTCGGCCTGGTTCACACCTGTTCATACCAGGTGTACTGGAAAGTTATTACCGGCTTTTCCGTAAAAAAAACTACATAATTTTCAAGAAAATGGAAAAATGTATTTATTCAAAGTATTGGCCATTTGATTCTACACATCTTGCCCATCTTTCAGGCAATTTATGGAGGTCATCCCAAAAAAACTGTTTGTGCATTGAGCAAAATCATTCATAGATCTATTTCTTAATTTCTTCGAAAATGGCGAAGTGCTGCTCTGCAAGCGCATGTCCCATTGATGCGAAAAGGTGATAGTCGGACGGGGAAAGATCTGGAGAGTATGGCGGGTGCGATATTATGTCCCATCCAATTTTGATGTTTGAGAAGACGCATTATCGTGTTGTAAAATCACTTACCACGTTTTTCCATCAATGCATGGTTCAAATTGATAATTTGTTGTCGGTAGCGATCAGTATTAACTGCTTTACCAGGTTTTAGCAGTTGGTAATACACCACGCCACTCTTGTCCCACCAAACACAGAGCATTGTCTTGCGACCAAAACGATTTGGCCTTGAATCCATATTTGATCACCCATCATTATTCGATGCAGAAATGACTTCTGATCATATCTCTGAAGCAGCATTTCACAGATTTTTCGATTTTACATTTGCCTGTCATTCAATTGATGTGATACTTACTTCCCCATTTTTAGAATTTTTCCCATTGTTCATTGGTCGCTAATCGTTTCTTGGGCTACATTTAACGCTTCTGCTAATTGAGTTTGGGTTGGGTTTTCATCCAATAACTCCTGGAGTTTCGCATCTTCAAACTTTTTCGGTCTGCCAGAACGTTCTTTGTCTTGCACATCGAAATCACTACTTTCGATTTGTCGAAATCACGCCTCACATGTTTTTATGATTGGAGCATGCTCACCGTAAGTTTCTACCAGCAAATGATAACTTTCAGTTTTTTTTTTCTTTTGATTAAATAAGAAAAGTAATGCTTGCGGCGAATGCACTTTTTCAGGCACGAAACTCAATATTTTCGAAGAGGCATAAATCTATGACAGTGCTACTTTCGCAAAATATAACATGTATGGCTTTGAAGCTTGATGTTAGTAGAATAAAATGACATATGTGTCAAATTATAACTTTGCGTTCTTAAACGACATCTATTAATAAACCGGTAATGACTTTCCGGTACACCTGATATACAAGATATTCGTATAAAGGATAAAAATAAATATCGTTCAAGATATAGGAAGCTCTAAACACTTGTATCCATGTTATTTGATTCATGTTCTTTAAGAATTGATCCTAGACGGTTTAAGTTTTATACTCGTCACGGAGAAATAATGTATCCATTCCAAATGTTCTTCAAAATAGTCATGCTAGCACATTGAACAATCCTATAACAAAAGTCGATGGCTGCGAAAAGTCTTTCCAGTCGATTTATTTACAAGACAATAATACAACATCCAATCCTCTCACGGAACATTATGTGGGTCTAAATGGTTCTACCATTGCGGTTACTTTTATTTCTGGAGATGAGGTCCTCCGAAGTCTCAAAGATTTTATGAGTACCTTCACTATTGATCACGATTAAAGTCCTTCTTTTCTGGTGAAGGATAGTGCTTAAGTCTTTGTCAGGCGTTTATGTTTGGTTCCTAATCTAATTTTTTTTTCTAATAATTTTTTTTTGTGTTCCGAATACGTATTTTCACAAATAAGTTTTTGTCATTAGTAGAAAGTAAATACGATGTCGTACATTGGTTCGCCATAAAGCTACATAGAATTATTTATTATATTTTTTTGTTTCTCTTACTGTATTTTATTAAGTTCTATATTAGAATGTTTAAATGTAAACGAAAAATTCTAAATTCGCACAACTTAGAATTTTTTTATTGACTTAGTACTACTGTTTTTTGTTATAGCAGTTAGTTTGGAAGTAATACAAATATAGTTATTGTTTAAAAAGTATAACAATAAATTATTTTTAATCAATTACTGCCAAGATACATTTAACTGCGGCGTACCATCCATTATTTCTGATATTTATTTTAAAATTTGCCTGTTAAATACTAATATTCGTTTGGTCATACGATGAAATATGATTTATTACAAACATTGAAAAGAAGAAAGATAAGAATCAAGTACACCGAAAAGTATATTCATAAATCACATTATGATCTCTCTTTAAATAAATCAAAATTCTGAAATCTTAGTTTTCAAACAATAAGTTTGCGAGTGCTGTCGAGAGTGTAATACTTCGCATCAGCATTAAAATTAATTATATTACATGCAACGTAGAACAAGGGAGACAGTTACCGATCTACTTCTACTTGATGAATCTTCGCACGTAAAAAAATTCCCAAGAGACCAATTCGTTTTAACAAGATAAAGCAATTACAATTTTTCAAAATGTCTGGATGGAATTAAACAAGGTACGTGACTCAGACAGCCGGAACTACTCATATCCGCTTCAACTGCAATCTTCAAATTCCCAAGAATAATATGTCCACTTTTCGTTCCCCCACTTTGGATAATTTCTACCGTGATAGCAACATCACGGTAGTTTTCCGTTACACTGACTATTTACCATTGTGTCATTTTCTTTTGCTGCTGATGCTTTATTTTAGCTACATTTGTGTGAACTTGTTATTGACTAATTTTAAGTTTTGTTACCGGAGTTTTTTTTTAATTAATTTAGATGCAGTCTTTTTCCTAACTTGTAACATTACTATGTAGTCATAAACACTTAAATTTAAATTTCGCGCTCGTAAGAATTGCGCGAAGTTAGGTAGATTAAGAAATTTATGTTAATTACGATATCTAACGTCAGTTTTACGCTTGGTCGACTTATTATTCCTTACGTCAAAAGTTATGTAGACTTATGTTATGAAAATTAAACTACATCTAACAAGAGCGGTAGTTTTAATTATCAGGTGCGCAACTAAGTTCTCACTGTTTTTTTTATGAAAATGCAACTTTATTGTGAAAAAATGTTTACAAATGAATCATTCAAAATATTGCCCATCGCTAGCGACAACTTTCTCCCATCTTTCTGGCAGAGCTCGAATACCGTCAAGGTAGAAGTGTTCGTCTTTTGAAGCTATCCACGAATCAAGCCATTTTGAAATGTCTTCATTTGAGCGGAACTGCTGATTAGCCAGACCATGTGCTATCGAACGGAAAAAGTAATAATCGGACGGCGCAATATCTGGGGAATATGCCGGGTGGGGTAGGACCTGCCATTTGAGCGTTTCTAAGTAGGTTTTAACAGATTTGGCAACGTGAGGTCGAGCGTTGTCACGCTTTTCGCGCAGTGCTCGGCTCAATCGCATCAATTAAGTTCGATACCGTTCCCCAGTGATGGTCTCGTTCGGTTTCAACAGCTCATAATAAATAACACCGCCCTGGTCCCACCAAATACACAGCAAAACCTTCGTAGCGTGAATATTCGGCCGAACCGACGACATAGAAGCACGACCGGGCAGTCCCCATGATTTTGTTCTCTGTGGGTTGCTGTAATGAATTCATTTTTCATCACGCGTAACGATGCGATGAAGAAAACCCTTCCTTTTTTGCCGCTCGAGCAGTTGTTCACAGGCGAAAAAACGACGCTCAACGTCTCTTGACTTCAAATCACAAGGAACCTCAGTTCCTTGTTTTTCAATCATTTCCATCTCATGCAATTGCTGGGAAATGGCTTGGCGGGTAACTCCTAATGCTGAAGCAAGCTATTTTTGCGTTTGGCACGGATTCTCATCGAGCACTGCCTTCAATTCAGCGTCTTCGAAGGTTTTTGGTCTTCCTTCACGCGAACGGTCGTCAACATCGAAATCACCGTCTTTGAAGCGACGGAATAAATTACGGCACGTTGTTTCACTTAGAGCAGCATCACCGTAAACTTTTTGGAGTTCTCGATGCGCTTCAGCCGCCGTTTTCTTCGAATGAAAGAAGAAAAGCAACACTTCCCACAAATGACGATTATTTGGCACAAAATCAAACATTTTCACACAACCAAAAGTATATGCAAAAACAAAATCACTAATGTGTCAAAACGGTTTGTTTGCAATATGTGTAAGCTTGGTTTATGACGTTTAGGTTATGTCACAATCGACCAGCACTTACTACTGGAGCCATCTCTTCAAAAACAGCGAGAACTTAGTTGCGCACTTAATATTTAGATAGAGACATAACAATTAACATAAAATAATTTTGCTTGGTTAAATGTTAAATATACAGAAGTACTTCCAAATGCGCCGATTATCTATAATGACTTAATTTCATCCTATAATTCTTATTGTAATTTCCCTTAGAACAGATAAAGCGGCTGAATGACAGAGGATAGTTGCGTAGGTTTTCAAGATTGCTGTTATTAAAGGCATAATATAGTTTCTACCTATCTTTGTTTTGCTATTAAACATTTCTTTAAATTTAAGAAATTTCGAGGTAATAATAATTGTTTTAGAAATGGATAGGAAAACTTGAAACTGAGGGTAAGGGGATACTTGCTTACCTTTCAAAAATGTCATGCCGTGTTTTTTTTTTTAGGAGAAAGGCGTAACTGATTATATAGTCTGAATAAATATTAAATAGATATTGTTTAGTGTTACTATATTCTTCGCCGTATGTCTATTCCAGAGCGTCGTTGGGTAGCATCTACTTCAAAATAAAAATGCATTTCACAGACTGAATTAAAAATTAACTATTTAAAGTATATGAGTAAAAAATACTACCTTAAATAGCCAACCACTATTGTTTATGCAAGGATTGAATCTATTTAAAATATAATTTGATGCTGTCCGAATTTGTCGTCGGTAAATTTTTAAAATCTCGTACAGTAGCGCTTGTTTCGGATTATTTGGCTTATTGTAGATTCTTTCGTATAGCTTGTTTTTCATCGTGCCCCACAAGAAAAAATCCAAAGCTGTTAGAACCGATAAGGGGATCCATTGAACAAGTAAACCTCTTTCTATCCAAGAATTCACAAACTTTACGTCCAAAAAACGTGTAACCATTAAAGTATTATGTAGAAGAGTTCCATTAAATTGAAGCCATTTTATATAGTTCTGGTCTCCAAGTTCAACTCATCTAACATATCGTGTAACTCAATTTCCAGCAAATGGAGATAGCGATCACCAATTCATGGTCCATTAAAGACAGCGCCAGAGAACGCTTGTGCCGAATACACCGCAACAAGCGTTAGATCTAAATTTGATTTGAGTGATTTGAGGTTTTCTGAGTTTCGGATTCGATAAATATAAAATCGCTTTGAAGTATTTCATCAATTATGTTCAGAAAAAAATATAACGCAGATCGAATTTGCATTACCATTGGACTAGATTTTATTCGGGAAGGTGTTTTTTTCCTCGTTTAAGTGAATGCTGTCAGTCACAGATCTGCACATATAGATGAAGTATGCAGAACACTAGCTAAGGTGTGTTTTATCCTTAAGTTGCTCCGTAGATCCTGTAATTTGAGTACCCTGCTTATTTTCTATCATGCTAGTTTTGTTTCATGCATGAGATATGGTGCGATACACTGGGGAGTGTCGCCGGAGGTGGGCAGGGTGCTCCTTATGCAAAAACGGGCCCTGAGAATTATCTTTAGGTTGGGCTAAAGGGATTCTTGCAGGGAACATTTTCGAAGTAATTCGATATTAACTATTTCTGATATTTATATATTAGAATCTCCTATGCTTCGTTTATAGGAACAGAAACGCTTTTTCGAGTGGAAATGTAAATCATAAATACGATACACGAACTGATAATTATTTATTACCTGCCTCACACTCAAAATCTATATTTCAAATGAACATATTTTATGGGATGTAAATTATACAATAAATTACCACTTTGCATTAGAAATATTACAAACTTCTCTATTTATAAAAGCAACTTTAAGCGGTACCTGCTTACGATAAATTGTTATTGTATAAATGACTTTATATGTCCAAATTTATAGCATCATTTTTTCTTGTTGAGACGTGTTTCTGGCACGAGTGTACGTAGTATGTATTAATTGTTATTTTCTTATATGTAATGATATGTCCTGTGTGCACATTGTTTTGGAAATAAAATTTACTGTTATTATTATTATTATTAAAACATATTACGCCCTGCCAATGATCCCCGTAGATATCTACAACTTGATCTATAAATATAGGGCACTGATTGTGATTTAGATCGTCAACCTTTTTGTGGTAACGATAGATATCTACGGGAACCAGTCGTAACATATAATATTTTTCCATAATTTCTCAGAATAGATTTGCTAGAGGCTTGATCTTACAAAGTAAATAGAGGCAAATTAGAATCCTGCGGGACACCAAATTAATCGAAGGCTTAATTTATTGTACACAGTTGTACATATTAGTTACACGAAACTTAAATTACATTTGAAGGAGAGGTAGTCAACTCGATTCGAGAGCAGTTCTGATAACTTGTCACTTCATTAGTAAGCAAAGAGTCAACGCAAAAAAGTTAATGTCCTCGCCAAATAGGAGATGCATTAAATATTTTTCTTTCCTTCTATCTACGAGCATTACACGAACATTTAATTAATTTATTAAACAGTTGCATACTACATTTATTACATAATTTCTTCTACTTAAATCGTTAGGAAATAGAAATACTTATCAAATATATCTTCTATCTTAAGAATAAAATTTAATTAACTTACAGAAGAACCCCGGCATCGAATAAAAATACTCTGCAAACTGCGTCATTAGAATTTTCCGAGCATCCGGAAGCAACATCAGAACTGAGTTAAGTATTAAGCTTTGTAGTCACGTACTGTATAAACGCTATTACTTAAGCGTACATGTATATATAATTCTATATTAATTTTGGTAGAAAATGAAACGTACCCTACTCACAGACGCGAGGAATATAAAGGGAAAACATGTTAACAATTTGATTAGTATCCTTGTTATGTTCCCAGACGAAAACTTATATGCAAAGTACATATTCTCGCAAAATAGAATCAATTAAGCAGATATAGTAGTTTGCTCTAATGTATTACGTTTAATACACTACTTTTAATTGAACTTTGTATAATTTTTATAAGTATTGGGTCTGGGAAAAAGTTCGTGGCGTTTTTTCAGTAAAATTCAACTGGTCCCCGCATGGCGCGTGGACGAATTCATTTAAACCGAATATGCTCCATTATTATCGACAATGTTTCGCCATTTTTTTGGTAGATCCATGATCCCATCGGTGAAAAACTTCTGTGGTTTCTGGTCGAAAAACTGAATCAAGTAGTTTTCACAGGCTTCTTTTGAAACCAACTTAATTCCATTGAGAGAGTTCTGCAGAGATCGAAACAGATGATAGTCAGAGGGTGCTATATCCGGACTGTAAGGTGGGTGCATCAAAACTTCCCAACCAAACTCTCTCAATTTTTGACGGGTCATCAAAGAAGTGTGTGGTCGGGCGTTGTCATGATGGAAGACAACACCTTTCCTATTAATCAATTCGGGCCGTTTTCTTTCAATCGCCTGGCGTAATCTCTCTAGTTGTGCACAGTAGAATTGAGAATCAATCGTCTGACCAGTTGGAAGTAGCTCGTAGTGGACGATTCCCCTCCAGTCCCACCATACACACAGCATCACTTTTTTTGGCGTCAATGTTGGCTTAGCGAACGCTTGTGACGGCTCACCATCCTTTATCCACGATCTTTTACGCTTCCGATTATCGTACGTAATCCATTTTTCATCTCCGGTTATTAAACGTTTCAGAAACGGCTCGATTTCATTCCGTTTCAGCAGCGCATCGCAGATGTTAATTCGGTCAATCATGTTTTTCACGCTCAACTCATGAGGAACCCATACGTCAAGCTTTTTTTTGTAACCAGCTTTGTGTAAATGGTTCAAAACAGTTTTGTGGTCAATGCCTAGCTCCATGCCAATATCGACACTGCTGATATGCTTATCTTGTTGGACATTTTCAAGAATTTCATCAGATTTTTCAGTGATTGGACGACCGGAGCGTGACTCATCTTTCACATTGAAATTTCCAGAACGAAAGCGAGCGAACCATTTCCGCCCAACAGATTTCGATAAAGTACCTTCACCGTACACAGCACAAATTTTATCACAAGCCTGCGCAGCGTTCTTCCCCTTATCATAATAATATTGCAGAATATAGCGAAATTTCTCATTATTCTTCTCCATTTTCAAGTGCGAATAACTTTCCAACCACTGCACCGATTACAATGTTTCTACGCTCAAACTAACGTTCGGAAGGTCATCTAAAAAACGAGCCGTCGGTGGTGTCGCTGTGACTTGTTGTTCTTTAGTTATCGGCAACCAATGCCATCTATCGGGAAAAACGCCACGAACATTTTCCCAGACCCAATATATATACGAGGGTAGTTTGACAAGCAGTGAGAATGGAAAAGAAAACGGTGCTCCAATGCCTTTATGCCATCTCTAAAATGCGATTCCGGAAGGCCTGCAAAATACTCATTTACGAAGATGATAAGCTCGTCGTTAGACGAAAATTTCTTTCCACCTAGTGTCGTTTTCAATTTTGGAAAAAGGTGGAAGTCGGAAGAGGTTAGATCCGGCAAATATGGTACATGCGGTACTAATTGGAAATGCAACTCGTGGATTTTGGACATCGCAACTGTGATGGTATGCGAAGGAGCGTTGTGTTGGTGAAACAGAATCTTTTTCTTTGCCGTTCCTGGCCGTTTATCACCAATCTTAACATTTAATTTTTGTAGAAGTTCTGTATAATATTGTCCGTTTATTATGGCACCTTTCTGAAGATAATAAATGAGCAAAATGCCCTTTGAATCCCAAGAAATTGATGCCATCACCTTGTTTGTCGATAAAGTGGTTTTCGCTTTCTTTGCAGGTGCAGAACCACGTTCTAACCATTGTTTCGACTGTTGTTTAGTTTCGGGTGTACTGTAGTGTATCCAAGTCTCATCGCAAGTAACAAATCGCCTACAAAAATCAATCGGATTCCGCTTATAAAAGTCCAAACACTCATTGGAAATGCGCAAACGAATGAACTTTTGATCGGTCGTAAGCAATCGCGGTGCCCATCTTGTCGAAAGCTTGGAAAGGCCCAATTTTTTCGTTAAAATGTGGTGTACGCGTTCTGTTGAAATGTTTACCATTTTTGCTATCTCTCTCACTTTGAGTCGCCGATTTTACGTAATAATATTATGGATTTTTATAATCATTTCCTTAGATGTCACGATTTTGGGTGCTCCAGAGCGCGCTTCATCAACACAGCTTATTCTACCAAGTATAAATTCATTTACCCATTTACTTATTGTGGCGGATAATGGAGCAGATTCACCTAATGTTTCCCGTAACTCATCTTTTATTTCGGTAGCTTTCATATCCTTAATTACGAAGTATTTAATCACCGCACGATACTCTGCTTTTTCCATTTTAACAAAACCACGTGTTGCTTCTTTTTCAATCAACTGTCAAAAATAAACTAATCAACCGATTTATCTAAATATCGGAATGTAAACATATAAATAGGCAACCTAAATTACAGTGCATTTGTTTTACCAATTAGAGCGCCACCTATGTGTCATTCTCACTACTTGTCAAACTATCCTCGTATTGTAGCTAAATGTTGGAATTTTAACATATAATATATTTTTAAAGTTAATCGAAATATAATTTAATTGAAATGGATGTTTTATTTATGTGAAAACGATTTTTTTTGTTTATACTGCTGTGCAGAACTTTAAAAAAGTCTGCTGCATTTTACTTACACAATATTAAGGCAAACCTACTACAGCAGCTGCATAGTTACAAGAATTACTAAAATCGTATAGATTCTTCAATTCACTATCATGGTGCCTACACTGAAATAAATAACTATTTATTCTGAAATACCTTAAGGAAGTCCCCTAGGCTCAATTCGATATTTACTATATAGTTCTGCTTTAACGGCTGTTAAAATAACATCAACATCCTGGAGAAAACTTTTGCGATGATTAGAACAAGCAAAAATCCGAAAGTTCTATATCTTGCAAATATGTTGGATGTGATAACATTTTTCTGTCCAGTTTTGCCAACTTCCGTTTCAAAAGAAGAGTGTGGTCTAGCGATATTATTCTGCTAAACAATTCCTCCTATTGGTCGAAGTATCGGTTATATCACAACCGTAAGTACTTCAGTTAAAAATGACCCAAATCGATCGATTTCACACAAATTGGGAATTTCTCAAACCATGTTGTGGCGAATTTTGCATAAAGATCTTGGCTTACACCCTTACGAGATCAAATTAACTTAAGAAGTGAAGCCTCTTGATCATTGGAATCGTCGAAACTTCTCCAATTGGGCTCTGGAAACTCTGAAAATCCTGAATTTCATTGAAGAATCATCTTCAACTATGAAGCTCATTTTTGGTTTAATGGCGTTGGCAATAAGCAAAGTATGTGTTGTTGGACAGCAACAAATGTGTATGAAGAGACTCCATTACAAACATCAAAAATGACCGCGTGGCGTGAATTTCATTCCGGAAGTGTGATTGGACCATATTTTTCGTCGATGTTGTGTGATATGTGGTTCCAACCAGATGGTGCCGCATGCCACGCAGCTGCTCAAACAATTAATCTATTGAAGGGGAAGTTCTATATAGTATCGGTCCAATCGGGTGGTCACCTCGCTCATACGATTTAGCACCATTGGATTTCTTTTATGGAATTATGTTAAGTTGTTGATTTATTGCTAACAAATCAACAACGCTAATTACCAACGTTATGGCCGATATGTGTGAAAGGGTGGTGGAAAATTGACTCCAAAGAATCGATCGCTGCAAACGTACTCGCGGCGGTCATATGAACGAGGTCGAATTCCACAGTTAAATGTAATATGCGTACTGCACCTGTTTTATTTAAATACAAAATTGTTATGTCCTTATTGAAAAACGCGATATTTACTACATAACCTTTAGTCAACCATGTTTAAGGGGCTAAATAATATATTCCATTTGTTTTTTTCAATTTTTATAAGTTCACTCCAGTCTAAATCTACATACGTTATCCATTATATCGAAAACTAATAAAGGTTAAACGATTTAGTATGCGGAGAGGGTACATTTTATTTAAATTTCGTATGCGACAAAAAATATTATCTTCGAAAAACAATATATCGACACTAGTCGAGTTTGATTTATGGTATACCATGGACTTCGTAGCAGCTCACGTTCTACTAACAAGCAGACATATTGCAATATATCAAACCGCGATTTTACTTTGTACTTTGCACACAAGTCACGTTCAATATCGTTGTTTAGATTTGATTTAAACTGCTCACTTTTTTCCCCTCCGATACAGCAATATCCAATCTCGAGTATTATGGACTGATTTTACGTTTTTATTAAATATATTGAGACATTTAGAAAGATCCACGCGATGTAAAGTGATTTATTTACCCAATTTATATAGATTTATATGGAAACCTCGAGGAGTTACGAAGAAAAATAAAGATTATCTGCTTAATAACTACATTTGTAAACAACAGTATTAAGTTTACAAAAACATATGAATCAGTTCTAGATTTAAATTATTTTTCATGAATTAAGTACAATAAAATAGTTGAGCACTGACCTAGAACCAATGAATTATTGAAATAAAACAGTTTTAATTAAAAAAAAATAGATGTATACTTTTCGTATTCACTGCATCCATCTTCAGTATCAACTGTTGCTTCCTCATTCTAAGCTGTTACCGAAGATGGTGCAAAAGATTATACACGCAATCCAGAGTTGCTACCATAAAAAGGTTTACGATCTAAATCATAAGTTTTGGTCTATATTTTTAGGCCGAGCCGTAACGGTATGAAACTAGAAAGGGAGCTTTTTCTTTCCTTCATTTTCGACCTTATAACAAAAAGCTTCGTTACTATTGCATTCTCTCTCTCTCGCGTTTTATTCAAGACATAAATATGATGTTATATATGATGAAAGAAGTTTTAATTAAAAAAAATAGATGTATACTTTTCGTGTTCATTGCATCCATCTTCAGTATCAACTGGTGCTTCCTCATTCTCAGTTGTCACTGAAGACGGTGCAGAAGATTATACACGAAATCCAAAGTTGCTACCATAAAAAGGTTTACGATCTAAATCACAAGTTTTGGTCTATATTTTTAGGCCGAGTCGTAACGGTATAAAACTAGAAAGAGAGCTTTTTCTTTTCTTCATTTTCTACCTTACAACAAAAAGCTTCGATACTACTGCATTTTCTCTCTCCCTCATTTTATTCAAGACATAAATATGATGTTAAAGGATAAGATTACTTTAAGATCAAATACTGCAAAGTTAAACAGTAATGTGTTTTGAATAAAGGACACTTTATTTTTTCAACAGAACAAAGCGTCGTTTACTCAAAATACTATTCTATTTAACTTAGCAGTATTCGTCTCTTCACTAATCTTTTGATGATACATTTTTAAATGTTTAGTGAACTTGTTCAGTGCAAATAGGTGACGGTAGTTGAGTAACTGCACTTGCATGGATTGATTGTATTAATATAAATTATTACTTAATATTCGATTTATTTAAAAAAGGCAATACAAATTTTAAATAATAAAATTCGTGTTACGGTGGCATCAAACATTAGTGGTAAACTACATATCAATATTGAAGAAATGTTATTTAAAATACTTTCTTCTTCTTGGTTTCCGGGCTGGAACCGCGTCTTCGTCAATACTGGCATCAACATATCGTCACCACTTATATGGGACATCTTCAGAGTCTAACAGTCGCGCTGAAACTGAGCAATAAGATCCAATCGGTTGATTTAATAATACCTGAAGTAGTGGAGAAGACGACGAACTGTTAGCATTATGGCACTACTGTAAATATACATGCTGTTATACTGCTTTAGTTCAAAGCAAATTGACATTTTCAATAAATCAACTGCCGAGATAAAGAAAACAAGTTTGGAGTTTAACCAAGAGGAAACAAAATCTAGATTTGTTACGAGAAGGAGAAGGAGACGAGGTAGGAGAGGAAAAAGAGGAAGAAAAGGAGGAAGTGGAAGAAAAGGAACAAGAGAGAGGAGAGGAAGAGGAGGAAAAGGAATAAGAGAGAGGAGAGGAAGAGGAAGAAGAAGAAGAAAAAACTACTCCATATCCATCGAAATATATCAGTTTGAAGAGATAAGAAATTTAAATACCTTGAAACAATGAAAAAAAAGATAAAGCAGTGGAAATATTCAAGAAAGCTATTTACAAAATAAGAAGCTAGGACATAGGACTTGGCTGATGATAAACAAAACAACAATTAGACCCGATACATTGTACTGTACATATATTCCAAAAGTAAATTTCTTTAAATCTAAGAATTTTTGAATAAAATATAGAAACGAAAACTTATGAAGCAGTCAAAATTGGAAGACGAGTGTAAAAGGCTTATAAACTATAAGATTAGAAAAATAATGGAGGAAAAAAATATGGTGAAAGTAATAAGGATTAAAGATCTTTGGCAGACACGTAAAAATGAAAAGGAGCATATCTGTTAGATATATGCGAATTGAGGGAAGATTACCCGAAAAGCAGACTGAGAAGTAAATGCGAAAACAAAATATTTCGAAATTTGTAGACGATGAGAGTTACAGGATGTAGTTAAATACTAGATAGCTGTAGAGGCAAGTAGTAGAACAGGTAAAGGTTGAAAACAACCTTTGATGTGGTTATTTAATGTTTGATAAAAATATCTTCGATATAATTTGGTACGTACGGTTCCAGCCCGGAAACCCAGAATCAGATAGCAATCTTCGATATAAGTTTTTATTTGGGTGAATAAATAAGCAATTGTGGCGGTGTATTTAATTTTCTTTTTCTGTTAACAATGAATGCTCGTATTTATTTACATCACGGTTATATATCATTTTACAAAAGCAAAAATAGGATATTCGAAATAAAACAAAAATTAATCGAACACTTAAGTAATTATTGACTTCTACCTAATTGTATTGCTTTTATAAAGTCCGTTTTATTCAACACGAAAATTAACGAGGAATAATAATTCAGTAAAATAGTAGTCTTAACTTTTAAAAGTTTAAAATGACTTTTGGTCAACGTTAAACTGACATCGGTTAGAGTAGATTAAGTATACTAATAGATAGATTTGGTGATAGTATCAGATCCGAGGACGAAAACGTGTACGCCCTTACTTTAAAGAGAAATGAGGACGTCGGGATGCAGACTCCGGTATCCTTTGCACATCTTTCAAATTGAAAATCGATTGGCGATACTTTTTGAGACAAATTGAAGTTGCAATTGCCTGATGCTATTTCAAACTGCGATGGGAACATTAGCTTTGATGTTTTGTGTGTCAATATATACCCCATGGCCGGAAAACGGTTACGATGGCAGATATTTCGTTGTTTAGAGTATTTTCGTACTTGCTTATTGGTTTTATCTATAATTAGAAAGCGCAATTATGGTTATTAATGTGGATATTTCGCGGTACAGTGCAGTAATGTGATTACGGAGATTAAATGAGGGAGAGTTAGCGTTGTGAAAATCTCGTATTAACTTCAGAATTAATAAAATATTATTTTGCTTTTATTATGCGGAATATTGGAGTAATTAGAGATAGGTGAACAATTTAGACAACGTATACCGGTTGTTGTAAAATTTTAATTTGAAATTAAAACCGAAAACTAGTTCAAATTATGAACAGGGTATTTTATTGTACTGCATTGTTGCTAGTTGTTTGTTAGTAATTCAATATTTCAGTTTTACAATATGAAATTAAAATTAAACATTTAATAAATTACTAAATGTTAAATTATATATTTATATTGAATTTGAAATGTGTCGAAGGAATTCAAATGATTTTTGAAGTAAAATAATAAACATCAAAGCAACGAGTTCTGTTATTTTATACTATTGGGTTGGCAAGTATCACGCGACAAACGGTAAAGTACAGCACTAACATACGTTATACAAAAAATAAAGCAACGCTCTCTATCAGTAAAAACCGAAAGTGCGTAGTTGCCAACCCAATACATAAGATTTTATATTGGTGATTTTAGAAACTATTATATAAAGAACGTCTTAATCTGTTGGCATTTTTCAGCCAACTGTCCCGCGCCACATCACTCCACTTTTACCCCACCCCATATAGGGGACTAGTGTACATACATGTCTATCCACTTTAAACCGCTTCAAACGTTATAAAAAGAAATGTGTAGCGCAAATTGTTAAGCATCCCTCCCCCGTAATGGTCATGCATCATTTGAACTGGAACAGATCTCTACTTTGTCGGAGGGATTATGAATCAGTATCAACACAATGTAATAGACTGTTTCAGTGTCCTTCACCATTTCACTAGATGAGGAGAAAAATCCTTCCATGTTTATGAAAGTTGGGGCTTTGTACCATACGGCGAAAGCTGTCTTGAATGTTTTCCGCCATTTCAGTGTACCAATATTGCTTTGGTTTGAAAATTTACCAGATCTCAATCCAATAAAGAATGTTTGGAGTGTTCTTATATTTTGTGTACTCCAAATCCCAATTTAATAATTTAAGCGTTTTACAAGAAAATATGGGAAAAGTCTGGAAAGAAGACAGTAAATTACAAGACACTATAAAAGCCTGTGTCGATAGCATTCCGAAACAAATTCAAGGGATCATTCAAACCAAGAGAGATTTGACCAAATATTGAAACACTACCTTATAGTTGTACATATTCATCTACACTAGCATATGCTTTATAGAAGCACACGTTTCAAATTTCGAATATTATTTTGATTAATAAACTCATTCCAAAAACTAGATAATTTGAATTTTTTCTTATTAAAACCAGCGTTTCATATAGATTATTTCTAATAATTAGTATACATGCTGCTGAGCCAGTATTACTATCCGTACATGTCTAAAATTCCTCCGAATGTACAGGCGAATTCGATATTTTAGCTCGTTAAAATTTGCTGAGCGTTGTTCATAAACTTGACGTCCGATATATCTCGATGCGTGCGGGGATCTAAATAATTACCTCTAAAATGTATTGTCCGCTGTATGAACGATAATATGAAAACATAATATTATTTTGCCGACATTCTTTTGCATATCTGTACTTTTAAAATTCACAATAAATCCCTATCGTGTTGATTGTAAAGCTTTAGCTGTTGTTCTAACTATATTCCACGAGTTTGAAATAGTTGGTGTATTCAGTGATCAAGTTAACTATGTGATAAGTCAAATATTGTGGTAAAAAAAAGGATATTCATTTTTATTGATAAAAGTAATTATTCCATTATTTTTTTATGATATCGTTAAAAGACTGTTAAATGATTAACACTGTATGGATATCCAAATAATGTATCAGACATATTCAAAAAAACAAAACAGAGCTAGTGGAAAATGTACATATGAAAACTCGGGTTTAAATGTATCGAGGTATGGAGCGAAATATGTATCTCACGTACACAAGTGCTCCGACTCTTGAGTCTAGACAATAACTATAAACTAGATAAAATGCAGCAGCACAATTGTATACACACACACAATATTAGTTGAAATTTTCAAATGCACGTATTGTTTTTATTTAACTTGACTAAATGTATACAAAAACTATTTTAGCTTATGTTTTTGACATTCGTAAAAAAGTCTTGTTCGAATATTGAGTTTTGTGTATTACCTAAATTACATTTCTTGATACGAGTCTCTATTCTGACGAAATTCACATGAAAATATATTAGTAGTTACTACATCTTCTGAATAATTGCAAATACTTTTTTGGACAGTGAAGTGACAACAATCATTTTTGAAAAAGGTACTTTTACTCGTCCTTCTTTCTTTCTCTGTCGGAAACGATTTTACTCGATAAGTTTCAATAGTATGGCTTGAGAGGTGTAGCACACGCGTAGTTTAAGTCATATTTGATTAACAAGAAACAAACTATTAAATTGAATAGTACTAATAGCAAGTTTTGATATTCCGCAAGGTAGTGTTTTGGGGCCTTTATTATTTATAATTTACATAAATGATTTATTTATGAACAATTATCCAAAACAAGATGTTGGTCTTTCCGCACAGTTTCATTACTGTAATTTTAGTTCTTGCAGTCACAGGTCGACCAGGACGTTCATCATACTCCTTACCGATCTTCATAAAACCGTGTGTGTCATTTAAAAACTTGCGTACGTGACATAATATTGTCACCAAACAACTCCTTTAATATCTGTAGACATTCTGTTGGCAATTTTTTAAATGAATATATTAATAATTTCAGGTTATTTCGCTGCTAGATTTTTATGACAACCATTATCACGGCACTACTAAGTAACAGTATCCTTTACAAATAAAGCTCGAAAGTAAACTAAAGCAGAAGGAGACACAAAAGAACGGATTGTCGCTTGGGAAGTATCAAGGTCAATGACATTCCAATTACAGTCTCGTTATTTAATTGCCATATCTCGTATACTTGAGTGCTCCTTATTTAACTTTCAGAATAAAGTACTCGTCACAAAAATGATTATAACATTATAATATAAAGTCAGAAAAAAACAAATGTTGTTGTGTCGGAAAACATTAATGCAGTGCCTGAACTGATAATGCAAGACCGTCATGTGACATACCGTGAGATCGAGACATCTCTAGGTATTAGTAACACTACCGTGCATAAGATCCTGCATAAACCTTTAGCCGTTAAGAAACTCTGTTCTCGTTGGGTACCACATAATTTGACAACCGCTCAAAAAAGCACTCGCGTAGATTGGTGCCAAGAAATGCACAAAAAATACAATGACGGTGCTTTAAAGAACATTTATAAAGTCGTTACAGGTGATGAATCGTGGATCTATACGTACGAGCTCGATAGTAAGCAGCAGTCAACTGTGTGGGTATTCCAAGATGAGCCGGAACCCACAAAAGTTGTTCGCGCTCGAAACACATCAAAACAAATGGTCACCTGTGTTTTCGGAAAAACCAATCACGTTGCAACCGTGCCTTTAGAGAGTTGTAGAAAGGTCAATTCTGAATGGTACACAACTATTTGTTTGCCAAAAGTTTTTGAAGAAATAAGGAAAGCAAACCGAAAACAACAGATCATTCTGCACTGAATATTTGACTGGTCAAAACATTGAATTGATGAGTCATCCGCCGTACAGCCGTGGTCTAGCACCCTGTTATTTCTTTTTGTTCCCACACGTGAAGAATAAACTTCGTGGTCAACGGTTTTCTACGCCGGTAGAGGCAGTTGAGGCATTCAAAACCCATATTTTTCAGATATCGCCTTCATAGTGGCAGCAATGCTTTTCGGATTGGTTTAAACGAATTCAAAAGTGCATTGATTTTCAAGGAGAATACTTTGAAAAGCAATAAAACTATTTTAGATAATAAATTTTTTCTTTTGTTTGCTGTTCCCGAAATATAAACGGCTACCTGCGTATACGCAATTATATCTAGTTTCTACTAGATATAATTGCATATATTACGTCATGAAAATGAAGTCTTTTTAAATTAAAAATCAAAATACTTTCTTAGAGAATATGGATATGGTTGCTATTATTATTATTAGTTACTATAACTTTTAGTAAATATAATTGTCATCAGTTTTAGACAAACATCAAGTTATTACAAGCAAATTTGTGAATTACCAGTAATATTGATTTTGAGTTTTTGGCAACTAACCGAATGTTTTCATCAATCGACATTTAAAAATCAATATTTCCATTGCGAAAACAAATATTAACTTTCAACTAATTTGTTCGAATAGTGATAGTGGTAATTTTAATAGTTAAGTTTGTTTCCCACTCTATTAATATGTAATAATACAAGAATATTTTAACGAGTGCTGTTTTATGTAGGCTTCACAAAATTTGGTACGCACGCCTTTAAATTATTCATGACATTTTGGAGCTTTACATTGAATCAGTGATTTAAATTATTAAAATGTTCATTAAAGTGTTGAAAATTGTATGAAAACGTATTTATTCTATAAAAACTAAAAAATGAGCTTGATTTGTCTTTAACACAACTGCATCGGTAAAAATCATTCGATTTTTTCTGCTTAAATGAAATCACTACGTTTTATAATAATAATAATGGTAATCACAATGATAATCATAATAATAATCCAATAATGTATTGTACAATATACTTCTATACCGAGCCCCTATATGACAAAGTTGTGGATATTTAAAAGCAGATGAAATAACTAGAAAGGGTTCAAAGAAATATTCTTTTCCGGGTGGCATCAGCCTATAAAACGACGGTGCTGGTTACGCTGCACGTGGTTATCAAAATAACTTATATCCGAGTTATCTCGATAACCACGTGCAGCTCATAGTCCAGCAGCGGGTTCTCTTGTACGAGTGCAGCTACGGGAACCTTAATGTAGCAGCAAATGCTGTTGAAAAAAGAACGTTGGTTAAATGGCAGATCCGATAGGAGAATTAAAAATAAAAGTCTCACTCGATCAAAAGGCTAATTAAAAATATTAGGGAACAGGAAAGTGTACACATAAGAAGCTATGTTACCATCTGACGCAAGCACTAACGGGAGATAATTGCTTTCGCGCCTACGCAAAAAGGTTTCAGAAGAACATTACGGACGTATGTATATACTGTGGCGTTGAGGATATGGTGGAGTATAGAATTTATAAGAGGGGTGAGAAGATAATTCACAAGGCATTAGGATACGCAGCGGTACCGGACACAATGATAGCGGATGATAGATGCTCATTAAAACTGTTCCAATATACATATTGCGATTGAAACTATCTTGAGTAAAAAGGAAAATGGCGAAATTAACAAACAGAGAGTAGGGATGATAGAAGATTGAGTAGTCATGGACAATCGGCGGTATCTGAAGATATATCTGTTAGATGGTTCCAGACGCTCTTGAGGGGTTATGAGGGGTATGTGAAGGGTGCGTTGCATGATCGATGAGCTCCAAACCAATAAATAGTGATACCAAATAATCTATGCCCAGAATGTACTCTAACTAAACATGAATAATAATAATTATAATAATAATTACAACAAAAGAAAGAGAAATGGTCCAGAAAAGCGCTACATGACACTCACGGAAGGCATAAACATAGGCAAAGGATTATCATACCAATGACTAAAAATAGGACAATTATTTCTAGAACCAGGAGGATTTATTTTAGTAATACAAGACGATGTAATCTCCGCAAAGGACTATAGAAAACATATAATTAAAGAAATTTTAGAAAATGACTATTGCAGATATCACCAATTCGAAGAAACTACAGTACAGCTACTAATAAGGATTATACACAGAGACACAATATTGCAGCAGAAATTATACACCAAGAACTTGCGTTCGAACATCATCTTGTAAAAACCAACACGATGTATTACAAACACATCCCAGGAAGAATCCTTGAAAATAATGATTTAAATCTATACTGTGACAGGGCAATACACAGAAATAACCAAACTACTAACATCAGATTAGATATTATACTTATTTATAAAAAACAAAGGAAAATTTACATATGATGATACCAAATGATACAAACATTACACAAAAAGAACAAGAGAAAATAGTAAAATATATTCCACTTGCAATCGAATTAAAAGAGGCTTAGATGTCAATAAAGATTATTACTCCATCACATACAAACTCTAGAAATAAATCCACATACACATACAAAAAGCAGTCATTGTATGAACAGCAGCAATAATCAGAAGATTTCTCAGTCTCAGATTTCATTATTGGACTAATATTTATCATTTGGTCAACACGTTTCCGTTTACGATGACCACCTTTAAATGGGCATACAAAGCATCATAAAACGTGTAGTAAATACCGTTTTGTGATGGATAGTGGAACCGTACAATATCACCTGTGTACAGTCTGAGCTTAATTCCATAAATATGAGGGTTGAGTGAAAAATTTCCTGGCGTTTACCTGGCGTTAATAATAATTATTAATAATAGTAATTATTATTTTTATTATTATTATTTTTATTATTATTATTTTATTATTATTATTTTTATTATTATTATTTTTATTATTATTATTATCCATATCCTAATATCTCACAACAGATTATTACCAAATACAGAGAGCATTGGTTCATTATAACGCCCGCGCTTGTGGTGAGACATAACATCTTTGACTGTTAACATTCGCTTAAACTGGGAAAAGAAACTACGAAAAACCTTCGCAGGTGGCAGGCCGTCGGACTCGATCTCAAGGCTCCTTACGTGATAAGCGTGTAGCTTACACACTGACTTATCAACCAATCTAATGAGACCAGAACAGGTCGCAACCGATTAATTTCTATAGTCATTTTATCTAAGTGACGTCGATGGGGCAATTGCTTAATTCGAGTTACATTTTGATGACTTGAAGTTCTTGCCTGTTTCGAGAAATGAAAAGATGAACAAGAACGGAAAAAACAATAAAATTATTTTCACAACTCAATTTTTATAGTAGTTAACGAAATATAAATAGAGCTGAATTTACATTCGCGAAGAGGTCAATGCCAAAGCCTTTTGAACTCGTATTATACATAAATCAAACTTTATTTAACGATGATAATGTACACAGCGACTCTAAACAATAACAATTTAATAATATAGATTGATAATACATTTAATATTTAACAATTATGCCATTTTGCAATTTAATAAATATTTAGATTGCGTATATTACCTAATTGACTGCAAAAAACGAGTTTATAGTTTTATTCATTTTATTTGGATATTTTTATTAATTGCAACTTTTTATTTTAATGCATAAATAAACCAGTTCAATTTATAAGTTTTATAACAATACATTAATTAAATTTTAATTTTAGCGCTTGTTAATTACAAATAAAACAAAACATTTTTCCCTTAATTCATTTGTAAATTAGTAAATTTTACATTGTTTGAATTCGGAACACATTTTATGTTTAGTGGAGATTATTTATAGATGTTTACGTTTATAGGAACGTTTTAGTTTATAGCACATATACAGATACATACACAGGCTGTGAAATAGTTTTTTTTAGCAATATATTTCATAAAATATTTGATAATGTTGTATTTATAGTGCGTGCTTTTGGCATATGGAAACGAACAAGTTTATTTAAAATCCCTTGCCGTATTTTAATGGCGTGCACATTTTAATGCCCTTTAGAAAAATTAATTTGTAAAATATAATCGCACAGTGAAGTCCATCAGATTTATTATTATATTATCCCCATGTTCTGTCAAAGTTCATCTATTTATTGACGTAAATACACGTTATTTGCATGTATGTAATAAATTTGCTTGGGGGAAAATATAATATAAAGCCGAAAAATAAATCAAATTTTGAATTTAGGATTTGTGTGTAGAGTTTGTTAAAATTGATTTTTGGCTTTTTTAGTGAACGTATATGCGTATAGCAAAAAAGCATAAAATATGAAACAATATTTGTAAAGACATTAAAAGTGTGCAGCTCTTACAGACAAGAATGCGAATATCTGGAGTTAAATATATATATATATATATATATATATATATATATATATATATATATATATATAAGCTGTTTTTTAAGAGCTCGAGAAATTAAAATGATAATACAAGACAGAAATATTGTTGGAATGAAATTTTTTTTATTATAATCCGGTAGAAAATTTCATGGCATTTATTTTTTAAATATAATTTCTGGCATACGTCCGTCGTGGCTACGAGTTACATGATCCATTCGAACAGTCCAATTTTTGACTACTTTTTCCAATAAATCTGGCCATTTGGCGTCAATGGTGGCCTGAATATTGGCTTTCAATGCTTCAAGAATTGCTGGTTTGTCGGCATAAACCAATGACTTAACATAGCGCCATAAAAAATAATTCAAAGGCGGTAAATCGCACGAAAGAGGGGGGCAGTGAACAGGACCACTTCTGGAAATAAAGTTGTCACCAAACTGATTTTGCAATAAATCGATTGTTAAGCGTGCTGTATGGCATGTTGCGCCGTCTTATTGGAACCAAATGTCGTCTATGTTTAGCTGATTAATTTTCATTCACCGTAACGGCAGCTCTTCCTCATTTCGGAAGAAATAAGGACCGATGATGCCGCCAGCGTGTAAATCGCACTAAACAGTCAATTTTAATGGATGCAATGGTGATTCGTTAACGGCTTGAGGATTGTCTTTGCTCCAAATACGGCAATTTTGCTTATTGACGTAGCCATTTAACCAGAAATTAGTTTCATCACTAAACACAATTATTTGATAAAAATGCTCATCTTCGGTCAGTTTCAAATGAGCCCAATCAGCAAAAATGCGACACAAACGATGGTCGTTTGACTTCAATTCTTGCACGAGCTGTATTTTATAGGCACGTAAGCCGAGATCCTTACGTAAAATTTTCCTCATAGTCGAAGAACAAAGACCAATAAGTTGAGAGCGACGACGAATTGACATTTTGGCGTCTTCTTCAATACTTCGCGCTACAACAGCAATATTCTCTTCGGTACGCACATTTCTTTGTCTTGTTGATGGTTTTGAATTGAGAAGAGTAAAATTAGTGCGAAAACAATCAATAACTGCACGAATTGCTTGCTTACTAGGCCGATTATGTTGACCGTAAAATGGACAAAGTGCTCTATGAATTTCGCGTACAGATTTATCTTTTTCAAAGTAAATTTCCACAATTTGGAAGCGTTGTTCTGGCGTTAAACGATTCATGATGACTTGCCAAACCTTACTGAACAGAAATGCTAACACAGTTTGATATTATCAGCTGTCAAACCATAGTGATCGATATCGATAGTTCTCATGCAGCTTAGAAAACACCCATTATAACACTCTGTCGCAGAAGAAACAGAACTTTTTTAAAATAGTAATTTTTAGTGGCGCCATCTATTAAAAAAATATGCGTCGGTAAGGTAGATCTTTCACTAATGCTATGTTAAAATATCATGACAATGCATCATTAGAAGCAGAGGAATTGCGCATAAAGTAACAGTGTGTGTTCGGCATTGGTCAAAAAATGAATTATGAACAAAGAGCAAATATCAAGTTTTGTTTTAAACTCGGTAAACTGAAACGTTCAATTTGATGAAACAAGTGTATGGTAATACGTGTTTATCACGTACGAGCGTGTGTGGGTGGTATAAATCAGTTAAAGAGGATCGTACGGACATAAATGACGATGAACATCCTGTTGCAAAAAAACTGTTGATACGGAAAGAAACATCGAACTTGTGCGTGAAATGAGTTGAAATCCTCATTGCGATACGTGGGAATGGAATTAAATATTTGCAAAGGTTTAATTCTTCGCATTTTGAGACAGCATTTGGCACTGAAAAACATTTGTGCAAGGTTTGCACCACGCAGGCTAACTGAATTTAACATTGTACAGACTAAATTAAAGACTGGCAATGAGACATGGCGGTTTCAATATGTTCCAGAGTCCAAGCGTCGAAGTTCTGAATGGAAGTATCCAAGCGAAGAAAGACCGAAAAAAACTGTTTGGAGAAGTCAAAAGTGAATGCTGATTTGTTTTTATGATTCGAAAGGCATAGTGCACATAGAGTTTTTACCAACTAGTCATAAAACATAAAGACTTGCGTAGTCCAGCGATAAAGTAATTTTTGCTTAGACATTTCAGTGCATCGCGCATTCTTCTGTTAAAATTTCGGTAGAATCTAATGAGAAATTAGAAAGATAAAGATAAGCAGATTACTGCCAAACTCAGTTAAAATTTTTTTCATGACACCTCGATTATTTTTTGTTTTTTGTAATAGTTAACAGTAAAAGTTTTTGTTTTTAGCGATGTTTTTTGTTTTATTATTAAAATATAGATGCTGGTTAATCTATATTTTAATATAAGTTTTAACATGAATATTCTTTCACAAGGCAACAGTATTGAATGAAAGGTCTTTATAAAATAATTGCAGCAGAATATTTCCTTCGCTTTTCGTCCAAAAGAATATTTATCTTTAAATTATCAATCAAACGAAATCGTATAAAATCACATCTGTGTCAGATCCTTATTGAACTAATTTTAAGGGACCTGAGTTTCGAAAAAACGATGTGACTGTATTTCAGATTCAATATTCCCCGAAAATATCTCTCTCTTACTCCGTTGCTCTACGTGTGTGTATACCGACCGGCCGATAAATTTGGCCCGTAAGATTTACACTCTGTTAGCCATCCTAAAAGAGCAAGGAATTATGATTATCCCTCACTTCAGCGTATTTTTTTCAGTCGTTTCTGACGCCAGTACAAAGGGAAATATTTTACTCACTCGAGGTGGAGTGCGCTGCAGAGGAAACGTTTCATCTCACCCTAGAAGGTGAAATATATATAAAAAGAGAGTAGGAAGACAATGAAACACCGTCGCGCAGAAATGAAAATAATGCGAGGAAACTTTGATATAACCCGACACTTTTATGTGTATTATCTTGACATCAAAGGTGTGGAGATAATTTCGGAAGCCAATAGATGCCATTTTACCGCATATTGTGACGCAGTACGGTAGATGCTCGTGAATCTAATAAAAGCGCGTTACCATTATAGGAAAATTTGTTATATATCGTCTATTATTTAATATTTAATAACCTGTTCCTCATGTAAAAACATGTAATGCAATTAAGGATAAATCTTTTATAAGAAAAGCGCTTAGTGGTAGGTTTCGTTCTATAATTTTTTAACATAAACTAAGTTCATTGTAATATTGCTTGCCAACAATTGATTAAAATACATCAACGTACTGAGTAACAAACATCAATTAGAAATTGTTTAATGAATTTAAAATAGATTCGCAGAATTTCTTGAAAATAACCCAGTTCAACCAGTTTAAACTCTAAAAAAGATTCCTCGTTAGAAAACGGTTGTGAAAGCCAATGGACAATTCTTAGCATGCAAACCATTTCATAATTCTAGCTTCCTAATAAATATTTTCTCTTGATATTGAAATAACACTAGAGTGTCCCTGTTCTAACCATATTAGTAACGCCATCTGTTAGTGGGAAATCTATTTATGAAATGTCAATAGATTTATGAAATGCCAATATTTCTAAGTTATTTGCGAAAACACTTAGTTGGCTACGAGCTAACATATGAGCTTGTTAAGCATCTTAAGAATAGTTACTATTTTGTTGCTAACTTGCGATGTGTGGAACGACTGTTTGAATTTGTGAATTGATTAAGTAACACTCTGTATTGGCTACTCATTTATTTTTTCGAAGGATCAGAATTTGCCTACGTTAGTAAACGACAACTGTGTTTATTATTTAGATATTTATGAACACGAACAACTTACTAGTAAGTTCATAATTTCGGTGTCTTTGTATATCGTCAGCGTTATTTAAAGAAATTCTAACCTTTTCTTATTTAAATGTCTTTAAAAACTACTTTTACGTTCTACAATGTTGAAGTAAGTAGACTTCAGCCACGAATAAAAATTAATACCTAGGGCAGCAAAACTTCTTTGAATGACACGATGACTAAAAGGTGACGTTGGAATTTCCAAAATTACAAATCCTGTGTAAATTGTGCTTCCCTGATCAACAAATAGCTCAAAATATTTGGTCTGGGAAAAAGCTCGTGGCGTTTTTCCCGATAGATGGCATTGGTTGCCGATAACTAAAGAACAACAAGTCACAGCGACACCACCGACGGCTCGTTTTTTAGATGACCTTCCGAACGTTAGTTTGAGCGTAGAAACATTGTAATCGGTGCAGTGGTTGGAAAGTTATTCGCACTTGAAAATGGAGAAGAATAATGAGAAATTTCGCTATATTCTGCAATATTATTATGATAAGGGGAAGAACGCTGCGCAGGCTTGTGATAAAATTTGTGCTGTGTACGGTGAAGGTACTTTATCGAAATCTGTTGCGCGAAAATGGTTCGCTCGCTTTCGTTCTGGAATTTTCAATGTGAAAGATGAGTCACGCTCCGGTCGTCCAATCACTGAAAAATCTGATGAAATTCTTGAAAAAGTCCAACAAGATAAGCATATCAGCAGTGTCGATATTGGCATGGAGCTAGGCATTGACCACAAAACTGTTTTGAACCATTTACACAAAGCTGGTTACAAAAAAAAGCTTGACGTATGGGTTCCTCATGAGTTGAGCGTGAAAAACATGATTGACCGAATTAACATCTGCGATGCGCTGCTGAAACGGGATGAAATCGAGCCGTTTCTGAAACGTTTAATAACCGGAGATGAAAAATGGATTACGTACGATAATCGGAAGCGTAAAAGATCGTGGATAAAGGATGGTGAGCCGTCACAAGCGTTCGCTAAGCCAACATTGACGCCAAAAAAAGTGATACTGTGTGTATGGTGGGACTGGAGGGGAATCGTCCACTACGAGCTACTTCCAACTGGTCAGACGATTGATTCTCAACTCTACTGTGCACAACTAGAGAGATTACGCCAGGCGATTGAAAGAAAACGGCCCGAATTGATTAATAGGAAAGGTGTTGTCTTCCATCATGACAACGCCCGACCACACACTTCTTTGATGACCCGTCAAAAATTGAGAGAGTTTGGTTGGGAAGTTTTGATGCACCCACCTTACAGTCCGGATATAGCACCCTCTGACTATCATCTGTTTCGATCTCTGCAGAACTCTCTCAATGGAATTAAGTTGGTTTCAAAAGAAGCCTGTGAAAACTACTTGATTCAGTTTTTCGACCAGAAACCACAGAAGTTTTTCACCGATGGGATCATGGATCTACCAAAAAAATGGCGAAACATTGTCGATAATAATGGAGCATATTCGGTTTAAATGAATTCGTCCACGCGCCATGCGGGGACCAGTTGAATTTTACTGAAAAAAAGCCACGAACTTTTTCCCAGACCCAATTATTAACTGTGTAATGGGTTAAGTACTAACTACCAAGTCTTTCGAAAGACGCAAAAATAACATGTATATTTAATTATATTGACAAATGAGAAATTAAAATAAATGCATGTAAGTAAGGAATAAATAAAACACTTTGTCTAAATTTCACACTATATTATATATTTACAAGACAACCTTACGCGGCGAAAGAACCGACTGCACCGAAGGCAGAATAAGTTGCGTCATGCGCACCTGGCGGCATGAATGCTTGCCAAGCATTCCCCATCCACAGCGCTGTCATTCCGGATATTTTTGGATATTCCCTCGTATCTACTGCGACTAGTTTTGTCTGTTAGGACATTATAGAACAAGTACAATACATGTCACAATCTCCTGTATATAGGAAAACGAAGAGCAATAATTAAATCTAATTACTAGAAAAGGGTAGAGATAAAATATACATACAAGACTGTTTATTGGTAATAAAACTTTCTTCGGAATTTACAAATAACAATAATAGGAAAACATTATGAACTATTAATTAGAAGGTACAATTACAAGAGATACAATTAGGTAAGAGATTAAAATACAAGTAATGAGTGCTAATAATCAAGAAAATTTTAAAAGAGGTGAATTGTTTAAATCTAATTGATCGTTAAGAAAGGCAACAGAATTGCGTTTATTGCACTTATTAATCTCCATGCATTCCGAGAAATTTAATTTCCACTTTTGTTATACATACATATATGTGAAAGATTATCTGTTTAAAATTTCCATGTACAAAGGGTACTAGGAAAGTTTTGTTTATTTAGTTTTTTCAAAGTAATTTCCTCTACACTCAATACATTTTTCCATCCTCCGAAACTAATCTTTCTTTCTTCATAGATCCAACGACTTTAGGCAGGCACTGTTCAGTATAACACTTAGCTGTGACTGTCTTTTGTGTGTCCAAAACGACGCGTTCCACAATTCCACTCGATTTGAAAAACACAGCTGTCATTTTCTTCTTTACAGATCGGGATTTTCTGTCAACTACGAGTGTGTCCTCATCATCAAAGACCCAAACTTTGCTTTGAGCTTTGGTCGGCACATGGTAATAGTACAGCCAATTCTCGTCACCTGTCACGATGTCGTTGACATAGCGAGATTGTCCCTTATTAAACTTTTTTAGCATCTTCCAGCTGCAAGTCACACGTCGTGTCATCTGCTCTTCAATAAGTTGATGCGGCACCCAGAGAGAACAAAGTTTCTTCACGTGCAAACCATCATGCAGAATCGAACGAATTGCTGATGCATTTAGGCCTGAAGTACCCTTTATCTGTTGGTAGGTCACTCGCCTGTCCTCGCCAAGCATTTTCCTCAGAGTAGTAACGTTTTCCTCTGTAACAGACGTTCGTGGCCTTCCCGGCCTCTCAACATCCTCCATAGTTAAATTTCCCCTTTGGAATTCTCTGTACCACTTGAATACCGTTGTGCGATGTGGACAAACATCACCTAGTGCAAGAGTCATTTCTTCGAAGCACTGGTCTATGTTTAAACCACGCGCGAAATTATAACGCAAAACTGCCTTTGTCCACATTTCGTGACCACGATGCCATCGCAAGCACTTTACACTCGCACTGCTAATGAATAACTGAGCCCATCGACATGGCGCGGCGGCTACTATGCACGTATGGACAAGTCTCAACATGCAGCGACAGGCAGCTTCCTACGATTCATTGTTGCGTTATATTGCAACACTTTCCTAGTACGCTTTATATACTATGATTGGTTTTTACTAGATGTTTGCTGAAGTTAGAATCATTTCATTGCTGTTTTAGGTTTCGTAGATGTTCTTCTGATCTAATTTTTAATGTTCTTCCTGATTGACCCATAAACACACTATTATATTCTAGGCATTCAATTTTGTAAATACCGACTTTCTCCATAGGATCAGTTGTATCTTTTACGTTAAATAATATTTCGCTTAAATTAATAAAAATTTTCAAAATTATATTCCTACTCACATTTGAAAGTAGCAATGTTCCTTAATAAAAACCTCAATAGCAATAAATCCTTCACACATGTAACAAAAGTCGAAAACTTAATTTCTTAGAATGAATGAAGATAAGTGAAATAAACTTCTGTTACCCTTCTTGTGATTCTAACATACCTAATAAAATAAAAATGTGCTACCAACAGTCAAATGAACAGAGCAATGGTGCAATAAATAAATATTCAATTATATATTGGGAAATTCCCGATCTAGTGTAATGAAATTTTCCGAATAGCATGAATTACGAAGTTTTAATAATATAATATAAACTTTTTCAAGATGATTCGGCAATAAAATGATTTAAATAATTGGTTTTAGATTTATAAATCGATTTTCTTTTTACTTTCTTTTTCATCCCGATTATTAAAATGTTTATTGATAATTTTTTTTTATTTATTGTAGTTAGTGTTAATTTTAAGGCTAGGAAACGTATTAAATTGTGTAACAAATCGGTGTGCGTTTGATTTTTGGCAAGGAAAGTTGTGTGGAGTTATTCTGTTTGAGTTTTTTCGCGCATCCAGATGCTACACTATAATTAATTACACAGGCCAACCATGAAAAAACTTTTTTTATAAATTTGAAAATCACGAAGGCATATACTTTCTAATCTGGGATTCATGAGTCATTCTGCTTAATAGGGTAATTTGAGATCCTTATCATTACAACAGTCGTCCATATTATTGTGCTCACATTTGCATTTAGTTGCGTTCACATCACGTTCAGTGAAATGGCAAGCCGTTGTTGTGCCAACTGCCCTGACAATTTTTGTTATATTTGTGGCGAGTTTGTGATCAAGAAGCATCAAAGGAGCATAACAGATTTCGTGAAAATGCATGGGGTGCATTTAAACAAGTTGTTTTGAAGTTTTTAGGGAATCAGAAAGGCCCTATTTACAAAAATATAGTTGAAAAGATTTCGAGAACCTGGATATAACATGAGTATGAAGGTGCATTTTTACACTCACATTTAAATTTTTTCCCTGACAATCTTGGAGCTGTAAGTGAGGAACAAGGGGAGCGTTCCACCAAGATATAAAGGAGATGGATAAACGGTATCAGGGTCGTTGCTACGTCAACATGATGGGAGATTACTGCTGGACCCTTCTATGAGCGACTTCAGAAGCATCATATAAAAGAAAAAGCTTCTCTCGAACTTTTACCGTGAAGAAGTTGGGGAAATACAAAATTTTAGATTAATAAGTAAAAAACTGTCCATATTCAAACTTACACTACCATTGTAATAATAAAATGTTAAATTTTTCAATTATACTCTGATAATAAATTACTTACCTTTAAATCTTAACTATATATTTTAATACTATCATTCCCAACTAAAGATAAAGATTGCGAAATATTGGTACGTGGTAAAAAAAACTGTTTGAAAATTTGGATTCGGCACACTAAAATATTGGGTTGGGAACTAAGTACTTTCGGTTTTGTAGAATAAAATAAAACACTTTTTTTTTAAACAAAGAATAGTTTTTAATCAATTATATATTTTCCATTTTGCTCAATGACCTTTGGCCATCTTTCTTTCAGCTGCATGATTGCGCGCTCATAAAATTTCTGGTCCTTATCAGCAAAAAACTGAACCAG
This sequence comes from Dermolepida albohirtum, assembly GCA_031893035.1. NCBI lineage: Eukaryota > Metazoa > Arthropoda > Insecta > Coleoptera > Scarabaeidae > Dermolepida > Dermolepida albohirtum. The sequence continues at coordinate 43,616 of JAVIWB010006375.1, forward strand.
GTGCGAGTGAAGGTCATCGTCATTTGTGAAAGTTTTACCATTCAAAGAATTCTGCAAACTTCGAAATAAATGGTAATCAGATGGTGCTAGATCAGATCTGTATGGGGGATGTGACATCACTTCCCAGCCAAGCTCCAATAGTTTCCCACGAGTTGCCAAAGATGTGTGAGGCTTTGCATTGTCTTGGTGGAAAACTACACCTTTCCGATTTGGCAATTCTGGCCGTTTTTCTTTGATTGCTTCATCCAGTTTTATTAATTGTTGATAGTAAACATCAGAATTGATCGTTTGGTTCCTCGGAAGCAGCTCAAAAAACACAACACCTTTGTAATCCCACCAAACTGACAGCATGATTTTTTTTGGATGCAATGCAGCTTTCGATGTGGTTTGAGCTGGTTTATCGTGTTTGCTTCATGATCGTTTTCGAACTATGTCACTGTACAGGACCCATTTTTCATCACCAGTGATGATTCTTTTTAAGAAAGGGTTGGTTTCATTTCGTCTAAGGTGCATATCGCAAAAGTTGATTCTTTGTGTTAAATGAATTTCTTTCAATTCGTGAGGTACCCAAATATCAAGCTTCTTAACTAGCCCAAGACATTTTAAATGTTTTTCAATCGTTGTGTGCGATACATGTTGCCTCTCCGCAATCTCTCGAACAGTTATGTGACGATCGTCTTCAATTACGACTTTGATTTGGTCATCATCAACTTCAGTAGGCCAGTGCAATTAGCACCATAAACTTCACATATCTTTCTGTGAGCCGCAGCAGCTTTCTTTCCTTTACGGAAATAAAATAGTAAAATATGTCGAAAATGTTCGTTTCTGCACTCCATTTAAAATTAACCCACAACTAATAGCTTTAATAAAAATCACGCACTACTTGCTTCTGAAGTTAGGTCAATGTGACTAGTATCACGCGACAAACGGTAAAGTACAGCACTAACATACGTTATACAAAAAATAAAGCAACGCTCTCTATCAGTAAAAACCGAAAGTACTTAGTTGCCAACCCAATACATAAGAAACAGGTTGAACTTTGAAAAAAGTTTTTAGAACATATTTATTAGTTGGCCTGTGTTATCTGTTGATGACATCAACTTAGCTTCCGAAATAAGTATACGGAATACAATGTGGTAAGGGGTTTTCTTTATCTTTTTTGATTATTTCATGTATACAATTACAGTAATTTCTATTTTAAAAAAATTCGTATTTTATTAAAAAATAAACTTAGAATACGCTTTTTGGACAAAAATGTAATGGATTTTCTGTATGACCTGATGAATGCAGATGAATTAAAAAAAATTATAGCTATTTTACGATCCAGATTTCTGCAACGTATCTGTAATTTGTGTCGACTTATAATATATTCAAGCCAAAGATATTAGAATGCACTTCTCAAGTGAAGCAAAAAAGAAACGAGTAAGGGATAATTCAAATTGCAGTTAATCAACTTTCATTGTACACTTACTGGAAATCTATCTCTTTTCCAATTTTTTCCTTCCATTCTATTTTTTTTCGCATTTCCAAGGGGAACTACTCGAAAATAAATTGAAGAGGAACAAAATCGAACTGAATAAAAAGAGTAATATAATTGGAGTCTACTTTTGCCCGTAATACTTTGTTAAAACTATCGACTGGCTTGACTGTTCAACTGATAGATATCTGCTGCATCCGTAGTCTTAGTAAAAGGGAACGACGTAATATTCTTTTCTTTTCTTCCTTTTAAGTATTCCGGGATCAATCGGTGGCTCGACTTTCAGGAACATCTCGTATTTCCCATTTTCTCATTTTGCCGGAATTCCCATGGCATTTCAAGTAAAGATATGAAAACGATAGACATTTAATAAATAGTCTTTTGAGACACTTTTATTTTTCTTTTTTATTTATAAGGGAAAGGGACACGAACGAACACACGTACTTATAGAATCTTAAGATGTATATTCCCTCAAACGCGAATTTAATAAATTTTAAATGTAGGGGTCAATAAAAAATTAACAAGAAACGATAGGAGGGCTATTTGATATAAAGTATTGTTTCATAGCATTGTCTGGGAATACTAAAGGGAAAATCTGGATGAAAGCTCTTTACTGTATTGTTTTCTGAAAGACGATTGGAAACATCATATAAATAATACCATTGCTTTTATCATAAGTAATCATACCAGTTGCTACTATATAGATTAACACTGGAGTACAATTACTAATTAGAAAAAGAACCATATACAATTTAAATAACATTTTAGTGTAATAACTAAGTAATAGTCCAAAGATTTTAAAAATATACGTTCTACTTTTAATATTGTGATCACTAGAGCAGTCAATTGTCCGTTGTAGTAAATACGTACATACCAACAAATGTATAGCATATAGTCGACTGAGCAGAGCGAATACTATCGATCAGTCTGTGATAAGTATGAAACACTTACTTTATTTGTAGCTGTTATTACGTAGTACAAATTGGATGAAATTGCAGCATTACTTATGTTTCCACATTTATTTTTGTGAACGATATCTACTGTGATAAATAATGTTCTTATATTTTGAGAAAAAGCGCTCAATATCTACGGATGTAACACATGCATAATTAAAATAGCCTCTGAACTTAACAGATCTGCAGATACATCGTCAGAAATTTGTCGTACTTTGTAAAATCAGAATCCTTTTCTGAAACACTATCGAACTTTTCTTTTATGTGATCGATCGTCTTCTGCGTCGATTACATTGTACACCAACGCTTTGTCCACTATTTGTACCGACTTCGTTAATGACAACCCAGTACTATATGCTTCTGCGCTTCCGGACTAGAGCCGCGTCACTGGTATAACTGCCGACGTTTCGTACTCACTCATATGGGACATCTCCAGGGCTCAACTACTGCTACTGTCTGTCGCACTGAAATTGACAGGATGGACCGCGGAAGTCTACTTATCAGATCAACCAGGTGCTCGAGAAGTTTCAATCCTGTCGTGGTCAAATATTCGGTGCAAGCTTTGGCGCGGTGAGCTGGAGCATTATCGTGATAGAGGAACCATGTGTCCATTCTTGACTTTTGCTGCAGGTTCTTCATAGATCCAATGACTTTAGGCAGGCACTGTTCAGTATACCACATAGCTGTGACTGTCTTCTGTATGTCCAAAACGACGCGTTCCACAATTCCACTCGATTTGAGAAATACAGCTATCATTTTCTTCTTTACAGATCGGGATTTTCTGACAACTACGAGTGTGTCCTCATCATCAAAGACCCAAACTTTGTTTTGAGCTTTGGGCGGCACATCGTAATAATACACCCAAGTCTCGTCACTTGTTACGATATTGTTCACATACTGAGATTGTCCCTTATTAAACTTTTTTAGCATCTCAGGGCACCAAGTCACACGTCGTGCCATCTGCTCTTCAGTCAGTCCGTGCGGCACCCAGAGAGAGCAAAATTTCTTCACGTGCAAACGATCGGGCAGAATCGAACGAATTGCTGGTATATTTAGGATTGAAGTACCCTCTATCTGTTGGTAGCTCACTCGCTTGTCTTCGCCAAGCATTTTTCTCACAGAAATAACGTTTTTGCCTCCGTAACTGACGTTTGTGGCTTTCCCGGCCTCTCAGCATCTTCCACAGTTAAATTTCCCCGTTGGAATTCTCTATACCACCTGAATATCATTGTGCGATATGGACAAACATCACCTAGTGCTAGAGCCATTTCTTCGAAGCACTCGTCTATGTTTAAACCACGCACGAAATTATAACACAAAACTGCCTTTATCTCATTTCGTGACCACGATGCCACCGCAAGCACTTTACACTCTCACTGCTAATGAATAACTGAGCCCATCGATATGGTGTGGCGGCTACTATGCACGTATGAACATGACTCAACATGTAGCAACAAGCAGCTTCCTACAATTCATTGTTGTGTCATAATGCAAAACTTTCCTGGTACCTTTTGTATATGCAAAGAGCAAATTAGGAATTATAACTACAGAAACCTTGAAATGGTTTGCTCATATTAACTTTACATGTGGAAATTTAGCTAGAAGATATTTTGCTTTAAGACAACTTAGAAAGTCTTTCCTTTCTCACATGGCTAGTTTTTTTAAAGATATAACTGCATTAAAATCAATTGAATGACATGAGTGTCTATATTTAATAGAGATAAAAACGACTACTAGAGTGCAATATGCTTATCATATTAAAAATAAAGTAAATTAGTCAATTACGCTTACAAGAGTCTTATAATGAAACGCAGTGTACATATATTCTACCAGCTATACTGGAAATATAATGATTTTCAATTACGCAACGTCAAAATATAATTCGCGTGTATTCTTTAAGCTTTTACATGAAAATTGTTTCATCAATAAATATAGTTGGAATTTTGGGCGTGCTCAGAGAAATCCCATCAGCGTAGACTAGTTCGTCAATACTAATTCTAGACTTACTCAAATGAGATTATGTATACATACATACAATTATAATACGATAATGTAAAGCATATTAAACGGTACACTGCATGTCTGGCAAATGGAAACTATTATCTGTATTAAATGAAGTAATTGACGTCAATTAGTTATGTGGATACGCTTAAAATTAGATTTTCTTTAAATATGACCTTATATTTGCGAAACTTAAAAAATAAACCTTTCGTCATACAAAAGAAATTATAATTCAATACAAATATTAAAGAGTATTGGAAAATAGGGTCGATGCGAGGGTAGTTTGACAAGTAGTGAGAATGGAAAAGAAAAACGAATTTTTTAAATACAAAACAATTTTTATTTTTCAATATATTCTCCTATAAGAGCAATACATTTATTCCAACGGTGCTCCAATGCCCTTATGTCATCTCTAAAATGCGATTCCGGAAGGCTTGCAAAATATTAATTTACGAAGATGATAAGCTCGTCGTTAGACGAAAATTTCTTTCCACCTAATGCCATTTTCAATTTTGGAAAAAGGTGGAAGGCGGAAGGGGCTAGATTCGGCGAATAAGGCGCATGCGGTACTAATTGGAAAGACAACTCGTGGATTTTGGACATCGCAACTGTCCTGGTATGCCAGGGAGCGTTGTCTCGGTGAAACAGAATCTTTTTCTTTGACATTCCTGGCCGTTTAGTATGAATCTCAACATTTAATTTTTGTAGAAGTTCTGCATAATATTGTCCGTTTATTGTGGCATCTTTTCGAAGGTAACCAACGAGCAAAATGGCCTTTGAATCCCAAAAAATTGATGCCATCACCTTGTTTGCCGATAAAGTGCTTTTCGCTTTCTTTGGAGGTGCAGAACCACGTTCTAACCATTGTTTCGACTGTTGTTTAGTTTCGGGTGTACTGTAGTGTATCCAAGTTTCATCGCAAGTAACAAATCGCCTACAAAAATCAACCGGATTCCGCTTATAAAGGTTCAAACATTCATTGGAAATGCGCAAACGAGTGTACTTTTCATCAGTCGTAAGCAATCGCGGCACCCATCTTGCCGAAAGCTTGGAAAGGCCCAATTCTTTTGTTAAAATGTGGTGTACGCGTTCTGTTGAAATGTTTACCATGTCTGCTATCTCTCTCACTTTGAGTCGTCGATCTTGCGTAATAATATTATGGATTTTTATAATCATTTCCTTAGAAGTCACGATTTTGGGTGCTCCAGAGCGCGCTTCATCAACACAGCCTGTTCTACCACGGTTAAATTCATATACCCATCTACTTATTGTGGCAGATGATGGAGTAGATTCACCTAATGTTTCCCGTAACTCATCTTCTATTTCGGTAGCTTTCATACCCTTAATTACGAAGTATTTAATCACCGCACGATACTCTGCTTTTTCCATTTTATCAAAACGACGTGTTGCTTCTTTTTCAATCAGCTGTCAAAAATAAACTAATCAACCGATTTATCTATATATCGGAATGTAAACATATAAATAGGCAACCTAAAATACAGTGCATTTGTTTTACCAATTAGAGGGCCACCTATGTGTCATTCTCACTACTTGTCAAACTATCCTCGTACAAAGGTTGCTGCTATACTTTCGAGATAGAAGGAGATAAAATTAGACACAGAAAAATTAAAAAATTGTTTGAATGCTTTTCAAAATATTCGCCTTTATAATTTAAGCATATTTCGATTCGAAAGACGATACACCCAAAATTTCATTTATAAACGCTTCCATTTCATCTTCTGATGGTGAAAATCGCTGACCATTAATTGAGTTTTGGTTTTTGGAAATTCAAAGAGGGATTGTACGTAGGATGATACATTAATTCCATGCTAGGACTGATTAAATAATTCATTGTTTGCCGTGCCGTGTGGGAGCTTGCATAGTCTTGATGCAGAATGATGCTACGTTTTCTATTCCTTGTTTTTCGCTGTTTTTCGAAAAAGAAATATGTTAAAAGAAAAATGTAATCAACTGCAAAGGCTGTATTAAAAAATATAGGTAATAAAATCTGTATCGATTAATAAAATGCATCAAGCGATACGTGGGTGTAGTTGCGTGTGTATGTGTAACTTTGAACAAGGCGTTGTATATCACAAACACCACACACTCAAGTGCGAATGCACCACATGTGCGGTATTCCAGGATTGTCAAAAGAGAAGAAAGGTTTTTGTAAATTATCGAACTTATAAAATAATCAGTGGGCAAGGATAGAATTTGAAATTAATTAAATAGAACGCAGGAACTTCACATCAAAATTAATAAATAATTAAGAGGCGCAATATAATAAAGGTATTCCGATTACATAAAAAAACGTTAGAAACTTAATTGTAAAAAGCACTTTAAGACAATACGTTACACGACTTGCTCAATACAATCGATATACAATAGACTTAAATAAATTAATAAAGTGAACATCGACTATAATTATCTGGTAGGTAGGTATTTGGAAGGTAATAATAATGTATTATTCTCGGTAAAAGGATTAAAAGCTTGAAATTACAATGGTAATTAGAATTTAGATGAAATATAACTGAGTTAAATATGACTGAAATATTAAAGAGAATATCCTAGGAAACGTGTGCGTACGAATACATTAATTATTGAAAAAGGGGATCTTGTTTTATGATACAGAGGAGATAGATGTATTAAACGAATTGATTTCTTCTTAGGATATTTGTAACATCACAAACATTGCCCTTCAAATTAATAATTTTAGATATTTAAAATCGAATCATATTACTTAAATAAGAACAATATAAGAACGTGAAGTTATTATATAGCGAACGCTATCACTAATGAGTAAAATCAATGTAAATCATTACTGATTTTCAATTAACGTTTGAATAGTTCACTTTTATTGAGTAAAATCCGTGTTCATATGGCCATTCTCGGCTCTGACTGCAACAACAACAATATTTTTGTGAAATCGAAACTATTAACATCTGTATTAATTATTGTAATGTATATTGAAAAATAATTAATATAAACTAAACACAGTTTCATAGAATTCAAAAGACATAGTTCGTCGACGCTTCAATAACGTTATGACCTTTCCTCCTTAATATTAGATAAAGGGCAAGAAGCAAGGGCAAAAAACCTAAACCCAACACAACACTAAACTGGCAGTGAAACATAAATTATTTTAGGGTGTTGTTAATTTCTTGTAGCCAATTTATTGTTGTGTAAGTCGTAAATTAACTTCATCTGTGTGATAAGTTCTAACTTACAGTTCGTTTGAGTTCAAATTTATTACAGTCAGTGCCGTCATTGGTTAATAACTTGCTCACGCGAAGCGTTCGAAGGATCCCGTTTGTAAGGCTTAGCGTTTTATTATTATACATTAATTTTAAGACAAATGTACGGACATTCCTCTTGAAAATAGCTTCGAATTTAGGGATATTTTCTAATTACTTTCTTTAACGAAAAATTTCCGATTCGGCAATTCTAATATTAAGGTAAATATTGCTGGAGACTATTATTAATTAAATTAATAAAAAAAGGACAAAAAAAACTGTTACAACTAAGTGGTCATCATCAGTAGATTATTAATCACAGTGTCTCATCTGGATTCACGATAGTGCTTACACAGAAAAAATTCCGCACACTCATGCCGTCAAATTCAAAACACATTCGTACATCTGTAAGTCAATATTTCTTAATCTTAAAAACTAACACTTGGACTAATGTAAGTCCCCATAATCACTTACCGACCTTTTTAGCGGTTGGGTCTTTCAGGAATTCATAAAGACCAGGATATGATACCGGACCCCGGTACGCATTAACCACATGGTTTTTATTTTTCGCAATAAAGATGTAATTGTTTATATTTTTGATGAAACGTAGACAATCCGCGGTTACACTATGATTATTGTCCAACACATATTTCGCTAAACTAGATTTCTCAGGTTGTTTAAATTTAATGTGCTGAATATCTTCTTTATACCTACTGACACTTTAGTTTCACGTATGTATTTTTTATGACAATCTTGACAATTGAATTCAAAATTCCCGACGATTAAATTCACGCTAGGAAAAGAAAACAATGATAGCTTATGAACAAGTCATTGATAATAGGCTTAAATGAGATTCCTGCGGAACCGTAGATGAAGAAGAATATTCGATTGACACAGCCATTGAAATAAACATAGTTTGGTCTCGTTGTCAGCTACGTGATCAAAAGTTGAAGAACGGAAGACTTCAATCCAAAAGCTGTCAGTTTATAAAGCGAAATTCCATGGTCCACTATTTGATCCTATAAATACCCGGCCTAACCTAGAGATGGCGGTAGCTGTTTGAAAAATGCCACTGTATTAGAAAGTACACAATCTATAAAGCATATGTTTCAAGTTTGAAGACGCCACGTTGTTTAGTATTTGTTTGACAGCCATCAATACTGAACGTTTTCAGTGAATTTGTAAAAATGGAGAAAATTGGTCATCGTTACGTGATACAATACTTTTATTTGAAAGACCTCAGCCCAACCGATATAAAAACTGAACTGGATATTACTCTGGATGAGTCTGCTTCTTCGTTTACAACAGTGAAATATTGGGTAGCATAGTTTAAACGAGGCCGTACGAGCTGCCAAAACGAGCATCGCAGTGGTCGATCAAATGAGGTGACGACTCCAGAAATGCTGAAGAAAATTCAGAAAGCGATACTGGATGATCGTCAACTGAAAATGCACAAGCTAGCAAACATAGTATGCATTTCAAAAAGTGCGGTACATCGCATATTATCTGAAAATTTGGACATGAGAAAGCTGTGTGCAAGATGGATGCCGCGATTGCTCACACTCGAGCAAAAACGGTGTCGTGAAGATGTTTCAATAGAGTGTTTAGCGAAGTTTTACAGAATTTTTGTCCAGTTTCATAACCATGGATGAAACATGGGTCCATCACTTCACACCCGTAACAAAAGAATAATCAAAACAATGACTCAAATGGGAGAACCGGCTACAAAGAAGGCGAAGACCGTTTCATCTGCAGGCAAAGTCATAACATCGGTTTTTTGGGATGCGCGTGTACTATTTTGAAAAAGGGAAAACTATCGACGGCGAGTAGTATGCGAACTTATTGCAACGTTTGAGCGAAGAAATCAAGCAAAATCGGTCACATTTGGTTAAGAAGAAAGTGTTGCTTCATCGAGACAATGCATCAACTCACAAATCCGTTATTGCAATGGCCAAAATTAATGAATTAAAGTCTGCATTTCTACCTCATGCACCCTATTCCCCAGATTTAGCCCCCTCGGATTATTTGCTGTTCTCAAACTTGAAAAAATGGCTCAGTAATCAAAGATTTTCCAAGGATGAAGAAGTGATGTCAGCAGTTAATGGCTATTTTAAGGCGCAAGACAATTCTTACTATAAGAAGGGTATCGAACTTATTAAACATAACTGGAAAAACTGTATAGAGCTGAAAGGAGATTATATTGAAAAATAAATATACAATATTTCTAATTTGGTACGTAGACTTCCACGGTCGTGGTCCATGCTATCTGCTTCTGGGTTTCCGGGCTGGAACCGCGTCACTAGTGTATCTGCCGACGTTTCGTACCCATTTGTATGGGACATCTTCAGGGCTGAACTACTGCACTGAAACTGAACAGTTTCAGTGCAGTATACTAGTGACGGCAGATATACTAGTGACGCGGTTCCAGCCCGGAAACCCAGAAGCAAGATATATTTCTCTCCAAAATTTTTGTATTTTCTTTGTTGGGTCGGGTACTTCTGGGACCACCCTCGTATTGATATTGAGAAGTAGACGAGAATAAATAACCCCTGGGAAAATCTTAGCATCTCACCAGCATTTTTATTTTTTCCGATAACTAGATTCATTCCAGTATGCTTCCACATCATCCTAAAAGTTGTACTATGAGTTGCTAAATTAATAATTGACTTTCTAAGTTCACACAAAGCAAATTTGGCATCATGCTAAAGGAAACTAGGAAAAATCAACACCTGCAGTCAACTTTTGAGTAAATCTAGTCAATATATTGATTACTTCCACTTCAGTGACCGACAGTAAAAGGTAAATTGTTGGAATATTGAGCATCTAGAGAAAATTCATTGTAGAAAGGTGTACGTAAAAAAACTTATATGGAAATTTACACACTCTGGGGAGATTCAAGAAAGGCTTCGTTGTAGAAGATTTTAGATATAAACGTACTTTGCTTGGCATGAATATATGTGAAAGATTTCCTGTTCTCTGATGAGACAACGAATTTGTTCAAAAAATTTCAGTAACGTACATACGATGTAAAAAATAACAAAAATTATAATTTTTCAGTTTCATACCGCTCAAGTATATAACTTTTTCTCCTCTTCATGTTCTTACGAAACGATCCTTAAATTCAATTATCTCATTCGCTGCATGACAAAGATGTAGAAAATTGGAATCTTCTACAGTAATACGAAACTGATGGTAAAATTAAAGCTGCATTTTTGTACATCCATTCGACTGGATGCCATGCTTGATATTCACGAGAAGAAACTTTAATATTACTCATAAAATATATATAACGTAGACTCTTTTGTTTACAAAAAACCGGCGGATCCTCATGAAACTTATTAAAGGCGACAAAAAAGTGCAATAACTTAGAGCGGGCGTCGAATATCGCAACGTCAATTTATAGTTTACAAAACAGGGGAATGAAAAAAGCTACTTTTTCGCAAGTAAGCCATATGTCACCTTGTCGAAACTTTTCGTGCAAATCAATTCATTTCCGATACGCGCTTTCTTTTTCTTTTGAACTTCATGCAAACGAAAAAGAAAAACACGAGAAAACTAATTACTTATTGGTATCAGTTGGTGAAATGACGTGATTACTTACGATATGTTTTGACAGTTCCAACAGATTAATAATGTAGGAGAAGGTAACTTGGAAATGCTTTAACTTTTTTTCGAAATTATTGAAATTTACTCATTCGTCTGAAAATTTTTTCAAACTCTTCAAATTAAAGTAATGAAATAGCTATTAGAAGCTATGAAAATTGTTGCTATTTTTAATTGATAGATAATAGATTTCAGATTTTGCCTTAATATACAATAACATGGACTAATTAGATTGAATATTTATGAATATTTATTTTAGTTAGACTCTAAATAGATTACTTGACATCTGCTTCTGGGCTTCCGAGCTGGAACCGCGTCACTTGTATATCTGCCGACGTTTCGTACCCATTTGTATGGGATATCTTCTCGGCTGAACTAGTGCACTGAAATTGCACAGTTTCAGAAGATGTTATAGTTAGAATAGGACGATCTACATATTAAAACTATTACCTCCTTCGTTTTTAAATGCTGTATGTTATGTGTGACGTGTTAAGGGGTTAAATGTCCCCTTAATTAATACAACTAAATAATAATAGAGATATTATTTAATAGAGAATATATTTATTTATTTGCACGTGATTGTTAGTAAACTTATTACGAGCGCTGTAATAAATTCAAATAAAAAAATAAGTAATGGAATGTAAAGGAGTTAATAATTAGTAATTCTGTCTAATGAGCATCAAAAGTCCAGGACGTGTGCCAAGCTGAAAGAAAGATATTAGTGGAAATAAAACAATCGGATTGCCCTTAAAATTTTATTCACTAATGTAATTTAATTCTTTAAACTTGAGTGTATTAAACAAATAAAATAAGATAAGTGTAATGACAAAGCTGTAATAAAAGCAAATCTAGGGATATAAAGCTGTTTAAGAAAATATAAAAAGGATTAGATTAAAATGTGTATCGGACGATACGTAAACTACTTGCGGTTTGTGTATGTATATCCTGGGCCAGGATGCTAGGTATATTTTGCGGTCTCAAAATAACCACGTGGACACTGCGTTAGGAACTTAACAGTACCAGCTTCGCGGAAGTGATGCGTGTGTACTTGGTGATGGCCGGAGAAAAAGTGTCTCCTGCAAGCCGAGGCTTTTAAGAAAATGACCCCGTAGCTGAAGGGGTAGGATAGTGGTCATGTTTGAATCAACCAATAGCAAAAGAGAATAGGCACGCTAGAAATTGACGCGCTAAAGATATTGGCGTAAATTAATTGTGATATTAATTTCAATATAAGCACCTAGCAGATAGATATCTAGACAGAATAATAGACGTCTATTCTGTGTGAGAAATAGAAGGATTAATATTTGAATCTTTATTGCTTTAAATATCAATATGCGGAATAAATATTAAATGGGATTTAATGGAAAATTACTAGTGGGCAAAAGGTTTGTTATAAAAGTTCTAGATTTTCGGCTTCCTAGAAAGTGACAACGGTTTGTTTTATTACAGCCTGACCGTACATGACGAATACAAAAGATTCCTGCGTTTTTATATAGCACTAAAAGATCAAAATACATAATAATTTATGAATTGAAAATCGAATTATTTTTAAACTAAAAAAACTTAATTTAAGAAACATGATATACAAAATTATTATATATATGCGGAGCGTAACAAAACATATTACAAAAGAGAAGAATACGTCGAGAAAAACAGACTGTAAGTTTACTTAAAATACATTTTCCGATTGCTGAAAATAAATTACAGATATATTAGCAAGATTAAAAATTTTGGTGCAAAGAAAAAACGTCGTGAGTAACAATTTACACTTGTGGCGTCATTCGTAAAATAAAAAATTGAAATTTCTTCAAGGAAACGATGTTTTATTCAGTTAAATTTACTGCTTCCTATAGCCAAATTGCTTTTTAGGCAAGCGGTACTTATTTAAACCCTAACCAGTAATCAAGTTTTAATTTAAAAGGCACGTTGAACAGGATATTTGGCTGTTTATATACGTTTAAATTTTTCACTGAAATCGATTCCGCACAGTTGAGTCTCTTAATGAGAAGAAATACGACGCAGAGCATACGTCCAGGTGAGGGAACCGTCCTACCTAATGGTTTTCCATAATCGAAAAGGGATGAAATGCAGATTGAATTCTGTTTTAAACGAAGACAGACGTACCGCCCTCAGGTATATAGATTTTCGTCTATGGTGGGTAAAGACTCGTGAGTGTACAAGGGAAAACGTATATATGTTATCTTTCAAGCAGAAACACTCGACATCGTCGGTCGATATGTTCTGAGCCCTTACCTTTACCACTTTATCCGTCCCACACATTTACCCTTGCCTAATCTACAAAACCGAGTGTATTCCGACTGAATCGAATATGAGAAGTTAACTATGCGACGCCTGTTTAAATTTCAGATGGACTAGGGGCGACGGTGTAGACACGGAAGAAAGGAAGTCTATTAGATGTTGAAGCGTCATACCTGGGACGGCGAAAGCGCCTGTGTTTGAGTGCTCGCATTTCTATACGTGTAGGTGAACCTGTCTGCATTGTCAGAAACAAAAAAAAAAAGGTGGAAAAGGTGGTGGAAATTCTTGATTGAAAAGTTTCGGGTAGAAACAAGTTAAGCTTGAATATTTCCTCAGCATATTTGTGAAGGAATTACTCGCTTCTGACATATACATGTATGTACATATAGTTAGATGTCTGGGGATTAATTTCTGAGCGAGTATTCTCCGTTGGCTTTCTATAATACATTTCTGTTAGAAAACGTACTTTTTATAGGATTCTTTTTATAAAAAAATATTTTATTTTATATTTCGTTGTAAGTTTTGATTAGAGACAGTTGGTATTATTATCTCCTAGCTTAGTATTAAGTATGTTAAGGGATTAAATGTCCCCTTAATTAATCTAAATAAATAATAAAGATAATATTATTTAATAGTAATTATTTATTTGCAGGTGGTGGTTAGTGAATTTATTACGAGTGCGTGTCCGACTAGCTGAAGCGCCGTAATAAATGAAACTAAGAAAAGAAGTTGTTGGAGTTTAATAAATGTTTACAATGCATCAAAAGTCCAGGACGTGTGCCAAGCTGAAAGAAAGATTATTAGTGGAAATAAAACAACAGGATTGCCCTTAAAATTTTATTCACTAATTTAAAATAATTTTTTAAACTCGAGTATATCAAAATAAAGAAACTTAGTAAGAACATGAGCAACAAATAAAACAAGATTAACGTAATAATAAATCTATACTAAGTGTAATTCGAATAATACAGAATGATACAGAGTGATACAATATGTGGAATAAAATATTAAAAGAATGAAATTAAAATATGTATCGAAAGATACGTGAGGTACTTGTGTGTGTATATATGTATAAGGTTTTCCAATAGGGATGATATGATTTTGAAGTGAAATTTCGGCCATTTGTAATATGTGATGATCTGTCATTTGTTTTTCATTGTATTCAGTAGTGTTTACAATTTCATCATGGAGAGATATACGCAAGAACAACGTTTACAAATTATTCAGTTTTATTATCAAAATAATCGTTCTCCAATTGCAACTTTTCGTGCGCTTTTGCCATTTTATGATCGTAATAATCGTCCAAGTGTGCTCGCTATTCGTCGAATTGTTAAAAATTTTGAAGTTACTTTTTCTTTACATAATTTTCAAGTGCCAATAAAATAAAGAACTGCTCGAAGTAATGCAAATATTGCTGCCGTTCAGGCAAGTGTTACTGAAGACCGTAATTTGTCGATTCCAAGACGTTCTCAACAATTGCGACTGCCTCAAACCACAACCTAGCGGATTTTGAGAAAGGATTTGGGTTTGCATCTCTATAAAATTGTTCTCACTCAAGAACTGAAGCCATTGGACCACCGTAAACGTCGTGAATTTGATGATTTTGCCTTGGAACAACTTGAAAACGATAACGATTTTTTTAAGAAAATCATCTTCTCTGATGAGGCTCACTTTCATCTGGATGGTGTGGTAAATAAACAAAACTGTCGATTCTGGTGCGAAGAAAATCCACAAATTATTTATGAAAAACCATTACATTCACCTAAATTGACAGTTTGGTGTGGTTTTTGGTATGGTGGAATCATCGGTCCGTACTTCTTTCAAAATGAAACTGGTAACACCGTTACTGTCAATGGAGAGCAGTACAGATTGGTGATAACCAACTTTTTATGGCCGACATTGGAAGAAATTGATCTTGACAACATTTGGTTCCAACAAGACGAGGCTACGCGCCACACAGCAAATGCAACAATAGAATTATTACGAGAGAAGTTTGGAGATTCGATTATTTCAAGAAATTGTGATATTGAATGGCCTCCAAGAAGTGTGGGGTTATTTGAAGTCATTGGTCTATCGAAATAAACCAGACTTTCTTCAAGCTTTACAAGTCAATATTGAACGTGTTTTTTTTTTAAAGAAATCATATCACTCTTATTGGAAAACCCTGTAAATATACCTTGAGCCAGGACGCTATGTATATCTTGCGGTAGAAAAATAAACACGTGGACACTGCATGTGCGAGTAAAACTTAACAGCACAAGCAGGTGTAGCAGTTAAATAATGAGACTGGTGTGAGAATTTATTGCAAATAAACTTATATTTAACTTCTTTCCCCTTCAACATACTCTCCTCCCGTATCTATACACCGTTACATCTGTTGTCAGTCACTTCGACAACTCTGCCGTTTCTGCTTTTACATGTTCAAACGACTGAAAACGTGATCCCCCTTTAATGCACTTTTCACTTTTTGGTACAGGTAGAAGTCACATGGTGCGAGATCTGACGAATACGGAGGATGATCAAGCACATCGATGCATTCATCCGCTAAAAACTGCTTCACAGATAGGGCATTGCGAGCTGGTGCGTTGTTCTGGTGAAGAATCCACGAGTCGTAATTCCACAAATCCGGCTTTTTTCATTGTTAATGTTTACCAATCACATGAATGTTCAAACGTCGCTCTTTTCTGCACAATTTCATTAATTTACTGAACTTTCCTTTCAGTTCTTGGAGTCACAAGTCGACCAGGACGTTCATCATCTTCGACCTCTTCCCGACCTTCAGAAAACCGTTTATGCTACTCAAAAACTCATGCAGGTGACATGACATTATCACAAAATACTTCCTTTAACATTTCTAAGCATTCGGTTGGCGATTTTTTTAATTTGACAAGGAATTTCGGGTTAATTCGCTGCTCGATTTTGATCATTGTCATGGCACTAAGTAACAGTGTCTTCTACAATTAAATCTCGAAAGTAAACTAAAGCAGACAGACAGACGAAACTACGGGTTATTGCTTGAGAAGTATCAAAGTCAGTTACATTCCAATGACAGCTTCACCTGATGAGGCTGCGCGATGAAAGGAGCGCAGTCTCGTTATTTAATTGCCATACCTCGTAGTTTAATCTCCAAGTCGATGTAGGAATATTTACGAGGTATACTACGTTTTCAAGCCAAAATTTTTAAAAATTAAAAAATATTGTATATATCTGGGCACCATATCGAGGAATTGGAAAAATATTTTTATGCGAAGAGAAGACATATTTAATGAGGAAATTTATTAATAAGAGATTAAAGAATAATGAAGAATTCGGTAAAAATATTTCTTTTCAAACATTGGGAAAAGTAATTTTGGTAATTTTTCTGGCTGTAGATTATATTTTTGCTCATTTTATACATAACCAGGAAATACATTCAAACGAAATGTTAAAGCTTTTAATTATGCGAGTAATGAACATGAAATTTAAAAAAATGTTTTTTGCATCCTTACCAATTAAAGACTAAAGAACATCTTCCATTAAAGGCGCTCGGAATTTTGTATTATTATAAATACCTACCCACCTACCGACTTTTCCGCCTAAACAAGATAATAAAACTCGATGGATGTTTTCACGTGGAAGTATTCTCTTGTTTATTGCATGAAGTTAGGCAGGCAGTGGTATCTTATGTTTTCGTGTTCCGTGTGTAGATGGCGCGATTGAAGCAGACGCGAAGAGCAGACGTGAATATATCACGTGGAAGTAAAGTGCTTAATATTAACTCCCGAAAATCCGGTATCCTGCAAAAACGCTTCCATCCAAACGTAATCACATTGTGCAAATCATTTCCTTATTTACTGGTTCCTGAGGGTTGCCTGACTATCTTCCCGCATCACTCACCGAGACTAGATTGAAGCTACACTGACGCCGTCGGCATTGGACTCGTGTTAGCGTTGAAAACCCTTTAGGTAACAAAAGTCGATATATACACAATCGTGCAGACGTGTGCAATAAATAGCAACAAACATGCAAACGTATAGGGGGCGCGCTGTGGGTATATTGTCGAAATAGTAGAGGCAATCTTTCTGCTTGTAAACCTGAATTAGATTTTCATTGCTTGTCAAAATCAGATGGGAATTTATGTACGCACATTATAAACATTGAAGACGTGTTCTACTCGTATTTTACTTTATCGCACTTAATGGATACATATATCTATTCTACTTACTTTGACGTTTTATTCGAATTTGCTGATGTTGGAATAGGAAATTAGGAAAGTAAGTGAAGTAATCTGAAATTAATGCAAATTTATTATCATATTTTTTTTATCTATTATGTTGGGGAACAATTTTTAACACAATGTCTGTTGAGTTCGTCATAGTTCAAGTGCCTTCAGATTGGCAGATAGGCATTATAACACCGATATACAAAAAGCGGAATAGCATGAACTGTGCAAACTTTAGAGGTATAACGCTTGGTAGCGTGGTCGGAAAAATATATGCCAGAATATTGGATCATAGACTTAGAAGTAGTTTAGAGAACGAACTAGAGGAGAGCCAAAGTGGGTTTAGAAAGGAAAGAGGAACAAACGACCAGATATTTGTCCTCAGGCTACTGTCAGAGATGTCAGAGAGGGCGGTTAGATCTGGAGGACGGATACATGCCTGCTTTATTGACATGGAGAAGGCATTTGACAGAGTAAGAAGAGAAGATGTTTGGAGAATATTAAGGAGTAGAGGAATAGAAAGGGGGCTAATACAAAACATACGAAGTCTCTACGAAGACACTTAGACACTGAGCCCATTACTTTTTAACTTGGTTCTAGATGAAGCAATTAAGCAGAGTAGAGATAGACTGAAGTATATCCAGTGGGATACTGGAGATTAAAATGGGTACGCTTGCCGGAACTATGTTATGTGGATGACATGGTGATAATAGGGGGAACAGAGAAACAGCTGCAAAAAAATGTTACTATTATTAACGAAGAATTGAAGAAACTAAATATGAAAATAAATAATCAGAAAACTAAAACAATGATAATTGGAGCACGGAAGGAGAAGCACAGAATACAGATAGTTAGCGAGATAATAGAGCAAGTGGATAGATTCACATACTTAGGCGTGATAATAAACAAGGAAGGAACCCTGGACGACGAAATAAATGAAAGAATAGCAAAGACCGGTAGGTTATATAACAGCATAAAGAACAGCTTCCTAAGCAAGAAGGAAATACCAAGACAGGTAAAAACGGAAATAATTAGAAAATTGTAAAACCGACAATGACATACGCGTACGAATCTTGGACAACAACATAGAGGCAGAGGAGTAGACTTACAAGAACAGTGATGAGATTCTTGAGAAAAATAGAGGGGAAAACGATAGTGGATAAAATTAGGAACCAGGTATTTAGGGAAAATTTAAACATAATCCCAATCGAAACGACGATAGAACAGGGTCAGCTAAGGTGGTTGGGTCATATAATGAGAAGGGGCGAGAAGAGGTTGATTAGGCAGGTGTTTGAGGCTTGGGAGATTGAAAAGAGGAAGAAGAGTAGACCGAAAAGAACATGGTGGGATAAAGTGCGGAAAAGAGGGGAGTAGGATGGGAGAACATAAAGGCTTTGGCGAGCAACAGAGGAAAGTGGAGGGAGATATGGAGAGGGGAAGCGGAAGACTCGACCCTGCATGACTCGACACCGGAAGGTATAACACTCTATAGGATTAAGCAAGTCTGTTGAGTTCGTTTTTTCAGCTGTTTTCAAGTTAAATAGGCAGCTTGATTTTAAAACCGTAGTTAGTTTTTCTATCACTTCAAGTTTTTTCTTTACAGCTTATATTAATGTGATCAATCTGTGAGCAAGGTGAGTGGTTTTATCAAGATTTATAGATCATGGAGGCATGGCATCAGGGTAGATGGGAGATGTGATGTAGATATGATGGTTGATTATTGTTGAGCATCAAGTGAGATTGCCCACAGATTGAACACTCCAGGAAAAGCTATAATCGAACAATTTTATCTCGATATGTATGTTTGCCGTTTGATAAAAGGACTTTACAACTTGTATGAACACAATTTAATATATTTCCAGTGTTATTAAATAGTTGTTACATAATTAATGATAATTTAGTTACAAGAGGAACTATTTTTATAAATATTGGACTGATTCGGCTTTTCCTAGATGAAAATTCATGATCAAGTGAATAAATAAATAGACAGCGTTACAATTTTTACTAATTTTTTATTTAATTAATGTATATGAAATTGTTTCATGGCACAGCGACTTCTTTAGATATTAAAAGTAGACTAAATTCTAACGTATAATGTAATCTAAAAACATTTAAATATTTCGCAGACTTCTATGGTCGTCATCAATGATTACTTTATCTTGGCATCTGGGTTCGAACCGCATATTCGGTATTTCTGCTGCCTACATTTCGTCTTCGCCTACGTGAAACATGCTCAAGTATTAACTGCTGTTAGTTCTGTAGTTTCAGTTCCAGTGTAACAACGATAGCAATAACAGAAATTAAGTACTGAGGATGTCTCTTGCAAATGAAGACGAGACGTAGACAGCAGAGGTATCGCAGATGTGGTTTCAATTAGGGAGCTAGGATGAAGAAACCATTTTACATAATCAATAAACAGTCAGATACGTATTTCTATTATTTGAAAATTTGAAATTAAAAATTGTATTTAATAACTCTTAAAAAGATTTAGGCTCAATTCGTGGCTGAAAACGAAAACCTTATGAAAATTAGGATTGTAATGGTTATATTCAAAGAAAATTGGCTTCGAATATAAAATTAAATTTACTAAATACACATGTACCCATATATCACTATCATAGCCATCGTCGACCTACTTTTATGATTTGTTATTCCGTATATTTTATAACAGTACATACAATTAATTTTGAAAACAACAATTATAATACAAAATAAAGTTTTTATTTGTGTTTTTAAATTGTAATAAATAATATTAAATACATGAGCTCTTTGGTACACGCATAGCTATCATCAATATAATTGTGCACGTTCAGAACTTAAAATTTAAATGAAAATTTGAAATAGAATTTTATTTGAAGGCAATCTCTCTCCCAGAACCTAGAACATCACATGTTGCATGGCTATTGTTGAGCTACTTAGCTTGCTGCTCCAATTCATTTAAACAAGGTTGTTGAATCTACTTCGGTGGATACAAGTTAGAAATTAATTTAAAATTTTAAATTCGAGTGAAATTAATTTAATTAAAACATTTTAAGTCATATCTATAAGAGCTCGGTATATAAGTCTCAAACTCTTCTTTATCCAATATGATTTACTAATAAAAAAATTTAAAAACTACCAAACAAGATTTTTATTTATTTTTTTTCGTATTACACTTTGAAACGTAGACATATTCTAGCATAATCGACTATGTTTCCGCCTTATATATTCCGCGCCACAGCTGATGGACCTTCCTGCATGCAAACTGAGCCGAAAGGTTGAGCACGTTACACGTACATACATCTATATGAATTGCAAATTAAATTGACTTAAAGAAAGCTGAAGTTTATGCAGCGTTTTTCTGTTATTCAACATAACCTAAAGATGCCTGGAAAGCAGAACAGGCATGTGATTGTGAAATTTTTGTTCCACTGCAACAACTTCGTCGTCAGATTTTGACTAAGAGGCTTGATATTAGTCTCTTTGAATGGGAGACACTAACTAGTTCTTCATTGGTGTAATTTTGCTTAAAATCGTCCCTTCCTAACCATTGTTTCACGTTTTCGTTCAAAATTTCCTCCACGCATTCGTCTGCTAGCTCTTCCGCTTCATTACAAAAATCAATAATTTTGCGTAATGACTTCTTCATAGTTAAAGGTTTTATGTCATACCAAGCTTAGGATATCCAAAATATTGTATCTTTTGAATTTATTGTCTTTAAATAACTCATTACTTGCTACGGTTTTGTCGGTAGTAACGAGAATGTTTCGGATCGCAAAACGACCGACTCGGGAAGCCTTGGTTTGTTTGGGAAGCAACAGAATGATGGCTAGCTAACTCGCGATGGTCATGGTCCACAAGCTAAATAATCAGAGATTGATGTTAGAATGAAAGGGCTCCAAGAGTGAATAATGGCGCACGTAATGCCCTTAGTAGATCATAGCTTTATTAACCCACTATGTTGCCTGAGATTTCCGTTAAAGATGTTGAGCAAAACAAAAGAATACTCAGAATAATAGACTAACGCTTCCAATCGATAGGAAAACAGCTACATTACAAAACAATGAAATAATATAAAAAGTAAAAGTTATTAGAGGAGCGATTGAACGTGAATATGCAAATATTAAAATAAAATCTCTCCATAAATGCGTAAATGTAAACTATTTCAATATTAATACAAATAAATATGTGTGTATATGTATATTACCAGAACTATATCAATTTAGAATGTTTCAACATACTTTGCATTAGTCATTACAGTCCTTGATGCAAACCAAAAATTAAACTGAGATTTAAAGCGATCACGTAAACATTAAAACTCTATCAAAATAACGTGATTTAATGTGATGAAATAAATAGAAAAAGGCAATTAAATCAATAAACTACAATTTTCAATCTGACCTTAGTTGAGCGTCTATGCCCAATTGGCCATGCGATGTTTTCTTTTTTCGTACCTCGGGGTATTCGAATGCGTATCGAGATTAATTCCAATGACGATAAAGCGGAAGAAAATACAATATTACAAGAAAAAGAAAGAAACCCTTGAAGAATAAACAACTATAAAATACATGGACGTACATGGCGTTCGTTAAAATAAAGCGTAGTTCGGATCTTGGGCGAGTTCACCTATATATAAGTGAAGGTGACTTTGCTGTTGAACCAAATTACTTGGGTTACTCAATTTGTTTCATAGCCCACTAAGGGGGAGGATGTCACTATTCTTCAGAACAAACCACAATTTCAGAAATCACCTCGCTTTACGGTTGGCGATCGAATAACATTTAATTCCAAGGGCGTGTGCGGAGGGTAAAAAAATGAAGGAAAGGTCAAGAAACAATCTGAGTCAGCTCGACAGAGGGATAAGATAAAGACAACTCAGACGAACACGTGCATCTATACCGCCCATAGATGTAAGCAAGACAGCTAAATCATATCGACAGAAGTAGAACATTGCAGAAAAAGGACGCTGATAAGAAGCTCACTTTCCCATGGTTTTAGAAATGCATAGACAGCTATTACTTTCTAAGGTTAAAATATTAAAACTAAATGAAATGGTTTGCAGAGAAGTATAGAAATGCATATGAAAATAAGCCAATATAAAATACGATTAATTGGTAATTCGAATAAAACGTTATAATAAAGATATGCATACATAAAGAGAATAAATACATACGCTATACAGAGTTTTCGATATTAAAATGGACAGTCAAATAAAATATACGCAAGGTGGAAATTAAACTGTAACATTTGTGCTTTCAAAAAAGAGATTAGAAAAGAAAATTACAGTTAATAGTCCCTTAGGCCGATATCAAAAATGGGTCTCAATAATATTTTATCATCCTATAATTCTACTAAATTTCCCCAAAATCTAATGATATGCGTTGCTGATTTCTCACTAGTATTAGATTACGATGAAAACATAGTATAATATATCGTCGACTTCTTTGCTCACCAAATTTTCATTCACCAGTTTTACCAAATGTAGAAACACAATACATTTCTTATTAGATTCAAAGTCTCGATCATCTTGAATAACATTAAATGAACCGTAATTAAACAGCCAACTAGAGACAAGATACTTTATTAATCTCGTCTGAAAACTCGAAATCATAAAGAAGTTAAATTTAAATATACTCTTGACTAAACCGTCTTCCTCCTAGTATAAATTCCAATTAATATCTTGAACAAGTACGTATCTGCGTACATACATACGTAAGTATCTTTCATCTCTATCTCACGCTCCGACGACAGCGTCTAACCTAAAATGATATTGGGGTTGTTCAAATCGAAACGAACTTGATGAAAACAGCTCGCCCCATAAGTAAGTAATTTAATGTACTTGTTAAATATGCACGGTGTGATTTAGGATTTATGGACTAAAATTGACGCAAACAAGATATTTCACTCGGTAATTTATAGTCCTGTCCTTATCCGGCTTTTGTCTTGCGTCGCGATTGTCTTTTTCTCCACCATCCGGCTCGGTACTATGGCTGCTAATAAAGCGCAAAATTTGATATTTTAATCTCAGCACCGGAATGAAAATTTTAATTCCTTCGAGAAAGGTGGGTGCTGTCTTGGCTTGGGTTACAAAACGGTTTTTTTCTTCTCATCTTTCCTTAAACATGAATGTCGCATTTTTTGGTCCGCCGAGGGTAAAAATTTAATCATTTTAAATTTGCGGAAGGTTGAAAGTCCGAATGTAAGAGAAGAAAAAAAACAGGCGAAAAATGGGAAAGCATCTTCCGTTTATATTAGATTTTTAGCGAGAAGGTACTGTTTCCCTAAAACAAAAATAATCTGAAATCTCGAAATACCTATTCGGTAAGAAAATTACCAACAACTCCTACGCCTAAAGAATTTTCGAAATTTAATTAGAAACATATTATTTTCTCAAAAAAAAACATATAATACGAGAATGGATCTGTAATTAGTTATCCTGGCGAAAGAAGACAGCGCTAATAAAAACTTTTATTTGTTTCCCAATTCGACAATCCTTCAAAACAAAGTGGTCAAAATTTACGTTCATTTCGATCATAAAGGTGTAATTACTGTGGTTTTAAATTTCAAACCGAGTTTTTAGAGTTCAGCAGGAAGATGTCTAGTCAGAACTGAACGAAATTAAGACAGGAGTACCACAAGGCAGTGTATTTGGGCCAGCTTTTTTGTCTACTGTACATCAGTGGTATTCCTGAATTAAAGCAAGATGTGATAGTTCCTTTGCTGAAGATGCCGCTATTATGGCCGTAGGCAAAGGTCTCGAAGAAGCGATAATAAGCCTACAAATATCAGTTAACGTAATTAATAGTTGGATTAAGTAATGGCGAATTAAATTGAATAAGACCAAATCCGCCCATGAATTTCACAAATAAAAGAGACCAACATAACCCTGTTAGCATAAAAATAGTGCCATATGCTGATACAGCAAAGTATTAATGTATGCCATTGGACACCAAGATACGTTGAAGAGCTCATGTTAACAAGAGAAAAGACGAATTAGACATAAAATTTACATGTTCAGAATTTATTCCACCCTGTTAATATATGTACAACAAAGTACTTCTGTAGGAATAAATTTTCAAACCCATATGACCTTATGTCATTCAGTTGTGGGATTGCGTTATAAAAACAATATAGAAATAATTTGACGATTTCAAAATAGTGTATTAGAGTGTATAGTTAATAGTCATGCAGAAATGGTAATGTCAACAGGGATTTGGAAATGGATTCTGTTAACCAAACTATTAACAAATTTGCCAAGAGTCATGAAAACGATTTTTTCATCATGTCAATATTGAGAGCATCCAGCTCCTCGACAACACAAACCATATCAGAAGACTCAAGAGGATAAAGTCTTTCAAGTTAGCGTGCCAAAGCAGATTACTTTTAGAGTGCTTGCTTGTGTTCACGATAATGTTAATATAATAAGTTATTAGAAAAATTAAGGGGTCTTAAGCCTGTTTTGTATCAGTAGTTAGTACAAAATTATTCACTAATCTATATTAGATTAGATTGTAATGTAATCTTCCGAAGTGAGGACGCTCGTTGCTTAAATAATTTTTACTTTCTTCTGAAACATGGGAAACGTAGTGTATTGGTTAGTGATTAATAAAGTTAAACAATCCTTTGGGACACCAGTGGCAAAACCCTATGGGAGGCGAACGCGTGCAAGCATTGCCGAATCGTGCTGCGATTGGTGTAAATTAGAATGTACAGGAACTATAACATTATTTTATTTATAATCGCACCTATCTAAACTTCTCGGCGAGGTTGCATGCTACTAACAATTCGTACGTTTCTTCAATAGTAGTGATTGGTTTCCTATTTTTAAAGTACACTTCACGGATATATAATATTTTTTATTGTTTTTAAATTGTCTTTTTATTAAATAAATATCGGTTTTAAAAAATTACTAACGTACAACATTTGCGATGTACAAATTTCCAATGAGAAATCTCTCTTGTTTAGTTAACATCTATAGACCATAAAATACGGCCTTTCTTTCTTTATTCGAGAAATCTTTCTTTATCCGAGAAACATTCCTACAAACAATACTTGTGCACGTAGTTTCCCGTAGTACAATCTTTCAGTATTACAATATTTCCCAATTAAGCTTTTAATGATATTGTTTTTCAAGCCGTCACAACCTTTTCCATTCCATTACGTCTCTAATTAATTATTAAATTTTAGCGTGTTTTGTTCTTACATTGGCTCACCTTTAATTGACCAGTACGCTCACACTTCACCCTACCAATTTCTTTAAAAGCTCTTTCTTTTAGAAAATTTTTCTCATTTCTTGCAATCCGCAACCCTATACACAATATACAGAATACGCAGTGCGTTCGCGCTTCGATGCATTGTTTTACTCCTGGATTGCAGACGGGGAACATGAAATGGTAATTTATGCATGAGGTAACGGTAATCCACTCTGATACCGATGACGCCCATAAAAAATTTCAAACAGAAAAGGTCTCGTCGAGAACAAAATGAAGCTCTACCGCGTCGGTTCAAAACACATCTCTCAGAATAAACACCATCCACTTCAAAGGAAGAAATTTGAGAAATTTTTTGTAAATGCGGCACAATAGCAAAACTCTCACATGCATACAATAGATGCCAAAGTTGAGGTGTATATTCAAGCTTGTTTATAAGAAAGGCGAAGTGGAATAGATTTGGTACACGCAAGAACTTTGCAATTGAGAGGTGGAAAATTGTCATTTATATAAACATTAAATGGTGGGTGTCCTAAATTGAACTCTCAAGAGCTTCCCAAGGTTGCAGTGTATGTGTAGGATGTATATCTTTTGTAATGAAAGTAAGCCAATCTATTCCAGGATTCCATAAGATTTACAACTGCTGAAAGAGGACCAAAGGAGTACATTTTGAAAGTCAGCATATTATAGTCTATTGTATCAAATATTTTAACAAAATCTGTTCATATTTGTTGCTTTTCATCCAAACATTGACTAGTAAATTGCGTAATTTCACCTAGGTTTGTCACAACTGGTCGTTCTTTTCTAAACCTATGTCCATTTGTTGAAATATATGGTGATGTATACGCATATAGCTTGAAGTTACAGTAACTGTTCGAAAGCTTTGGAACAAGACGAAAAAATGCTTATGAGCCGGTTGTTATTACATCATCTCTATCTATTTAAGAACTGGCATAATACGACTTAGTTTCCAAGAGTTGGGAAAATTGGCCAAACTGATTATTAAATTGAAAATCTTTTATAATAGGCACAATCTCTAACAAAAAAATTAGGAAGACCATCATGACTTTCGCTATTATCGGATTTTATTTTTCGAAGCGAACATAGGACTTCATCTATAGACACCTTGGCTAGATTGTCTTGGAGATAAGAACAACCACTAATTGTCTTGAAGCTGTTACAAATTTTAATGTCATCAGCATAGGCAAGAACTGGGCAGTTAAGAGAGTAAATCGTTAGTAAGTAAATAAAATATAATAAAGGACCAAGAACAAAGCTCTGCGGAATACCTGAGCTCGGAATAAATTCATCTGAATGAAAAACATTGTAGAAAACACAACCATGCGAACCATCGCCGGTGTGTTTTTCTTATGCTCCTACTTATACCAATAAGTAGGAGTATAAGAAAAAATGCAGAACAAGACGAATAAAATTACATATCATTTGCATGCATTTAAAACACAATAAATATTTAATGAGTAATTATTGCTTATGAAACCTATATTCTTCTAAAAATTAAACAATAAATGTAATCTATAAGTAAATTATGAAGTGTAATGATTCAAGAAATACTCTACTTTAGACAATAGGTGTTAAGTAAAGATCTTACTAAATAACGGTTCCACTTTTGGTAAAAACCAATCTCGCCGTAAATTCAGACAGATTCGCAAAAATTACCCCAAAATTTATGATTGTAATATTCACAGATTTCGAACATTTATCAGTGTCGCTATATAAATACACATTCTCATTCGTGCCATGCGTAATAAATTGTTTCACTTACAATTTTCGTCGGATCACTTTACGGCTCCGCCAAACCGACCTTAGACTAACCAAGATCCTGGAAGAGATCTTTTGTCTGCTGTCAGTTTTTTCCTCGTCCCGCACTTGAGTATATTACGAAGTGAAATAAACTGAGATGTCATATCGATTCGCGTTTCTTAATAAATTACCCTTTATCGAAGATGAGAGATTTCTGAGCGCGCACCCAATTCACCAGAAACCAATTTAAAGGGCGATAAGTATTTCAACTGGAATCATTAGTTACCTAATATGATTATGAGTCAAGTCAAGTTGAATTAGTATCTGAAAGTATGCAGTTATTATAAAAATTGATAGTCAAAAAAGGTAAAATTGTTAGGATATTTAGCTAGGATTGAATTAAATATTTAGCTTGATGTCTCATTTTTTTTTGCAAAATAACTAATTTTCATGATACACCACAGAACATTATTTATGATGTCTGTGAATTTTCGATATATTCAGACACAAATGCTAAGCAATATTTGATCATATGAGGACAAATCAAAAACACTGGTATATAGAAAAAACATTTTTTTATTATACATGGTAAGGTATTTTTACCCTGATTTCAAATATGCCCTCTATTTTTTTTTGTTCTACCGCACAAGTTAATCACTTAATGTTTATATATAACCCCTTTCCACACTAAGTTGCCATCATCAGCATAAAATTAAACAGTGACACACTTGGGAACTACGGCAAAAAACCGCACGAAAGAAATTCCGTAGACGATTGTACCATCGAAAGCCAAAACACACACTTCAAGTGTGCACACTTGAGTGTGAAAAACGCAGCATCTAAATTTCTCTAATAGTTTTTTTGACTAGCTTACCTGTAATCTAAACCTGGGGCTCATTTGATAAGAAACTTAACCAAAAATTACCACTTTTGCCTCTTTTATTTTGAATTTTTGATTTTGTCATGTCAATGGGATTTATTGGGAAATTAGTAGAGTTCTTTTTCGATTTCAGATTGTGCTTGTGATGGTAAAGGTCAAAAAGGTTAACAAAAGTTTCTGACTTTTACAGAAATCTAATTTAAGAAACTTCGCTTGTAGAATTATAGATAAAGATTGGTTATCTTATACCCTATGTGAATAGCGGATAGTTTTTGTTTCGAAACAGAGCAGAAAATGAATACCTACTTTGTGCAGAAAATTGTTTTTCAATTTGCTAAAAGCTGACAGTCTATAACACCGGAAATGCACACAACGAGATATGAAGATATGTTTCTAGAAAATGATGGTTATGCGACGCTAACAGTAACTAAATATGGAAAGATAAATAAATTAAATCTAACTATACAAGTATAGGTGTATTAACAACAGTTATATAGCTTCGTATTATGTTCTTTTTTTAATATTTTTTGAGTACACACATCTTTTAGTGAACAACAAATCGAAACAAAGGATTTAAAATAAAACAGTAAATTATTAAATTCGAAAATTAATTAAATATAAACAAAACCCAAATTCGCGAAATGAAGTTAGCTGCGTTGTAATAGGTACAATATGAAAAAAAATGCATTGAAGTAATATATTATACAGGGTTTGAAAAAATGATAATTTTTTAACATATTAAATATCGATTAATGGAAGAAATGGACCGTAACAATGTGTCCAAACGTGGGTTCCAATCAACGATCAATGCCTCCGTAAGGTATCATATCCTATACTGTCTGTATTTGATGTCGGATAGTTACTAAGGCTTGTGGTGCTTTTGTCAAGGTTCTTAATTTTCTACCGATAACATCTCTTTCATATTCTTTTAAAGAAACGTCAAAAGATTCGGAAAGCTATAGCAAAATGTTGATATGAGCTTCTTCAAAGAAGTTTAAAGTATACATTAGTCTATACAGAGGCTTCCATCACAGATGAAAATACATAAATCTGTGAGATTCAATACTGCAGAGCAAGTCGGTTTGATGTCCGACGTAAAGATACGCTCAGTTAGAATTAGAAATTTACAAGGTTGGTGAAATACACTCAAAATTGGATAGAGGCCAAAAGATACGTAATTAAAGCCAACTTTAATAGTCATATGCAAAGACGCAAAGAGATTCCAGATAAATATGAGGACCATAGTATAAGTAATAGTCTACATGGTCGCCTCAAGTAATCGATCGGTTAGAATTAAATTATTTTGGGACAAGGAGGAATTATGATGCTTAAAATTAGTTGATTGAATTGTTTAAACGCTCTATAGTCTCTAAGATTCTTGTGATTGCTAAATTGGGATGAGCTTTGAAAATGATTGGTTTATTCGTAAATTAACCTTTGGAGAAAATATTCCAAGTCCATTGGATTAAGGAGAACTTAATCACTAAAGGTTGATATATAATCCCTTTCAACATTAATTTTCCTATTCTGTATACGTATTTCGACAACTAAATTATCATCATCAGCAGATGAAACAGTGTCGCACCTGGAAAACTACGGTAAAATACCCGTACGAAAACAAACTCCATACTGTTGAAAGCCAAAACACACACTGTTTAATTATCTGCTGATAATGACAACTTAGTTATCGAATTACATATACAGAATACGAAAATTAACGTGGAAAAGGGTTATATATCAACCGTCGGTGATAAAGTTAATCAACCACAGACTCCATCAAAACTACCTTTAAGGAGAACTTGTTTGGAATGAGTACACAAATTGTGCTGATTATTTTAGCTTTGATGGTAAATAGTTTAGTCCAAATGAATCATTTTAATTAATTTATACTAACTATATTTCTAATAAAAATTTCTATTTTGTATAAGTTTTGCAAATATAAAAAGTTAACTTTTGCAAATCTCTATTAACAATTGTCACATACCTAAATTTTATATGAAAATATCGTAATCTGAGAAATGATTCTAACTTTAAAATTGCCGTTCATGACCTCACTTTTCCTTTCTTATTTTTTCGGTTTCTGTTCATTATGTGTTGTGAAATATGATGAAGAGAATGTAATAGCAATGGAAAGTATTCAGCAAAGAAAAAAAAACTAGAACACGTTGCGCGACGATACGAGCAGCGAGTCAGAATGAATTTATTATCTTCCAATTTACTCTGGTAGCGCTCGCCTTATTAAATTAAAAATATATATGCTGCGGGTGACTGCCGTTCATTGTAAAAAGTGCTCAGAAAACTTTGTATTTTATTATTCCCCTTATCCTTCTTTTACTTTGTCGATGTCAGGAAATTGCAGGATATGTTCCGACAAAAAAGAGCAGTTTATAATACCGTACTCGGGCCATTACGGTAATTGTTTTGACAGGTATTATTTGAATATAGAATGGGAGTGCAGAGTGTCAGAAAAAGGAATAGCTTGGAAGAAATTACTTTCTAAAGTGTGGAGGTGTATTTGTAACGTAGTTTTCTTTATTCAATATAAATTCAGTTTATAGAAGTATTGAAATGCTTATTAAATACAAAAAAAATTGTTGAAGTCATAATTTATATTAAAAAGTAGTAGATAGCTGTTTTATTCTTTCTTTTCTATACTAATTCGAGCGGGAATTTATGATACAGCCTACATACGAGGATAGTTTGACAAATAGTGAAAATGACACATAGTTGGCGTTCTAATTGGTAAAACAAATGCACTGTAGTTTAGGTTGCCTATATATATATATGTTTATATTCTGATATTTATATAAATCGGTTGATTAGTTTACTTTTGACAGCTGATTGAAAGAGAAGCAACACGTCGTTTTGTTAAAATGGAAAAAGCAGAGTATCGTGCAGTGATTAAATACTTCGTAATTAAGTGTGTGAAAGCTACCGAAATAAAAGATGAGTTACAGGAAACATTAGGTGAATATGCTCCATCATCCGCCACAATAAGTACATGGGTAAATGAATTTGAACGTGGTAGAACAAGCTGTGTTGATGAAGCGCGCTCTGGAGCACCCAAAATCGTGACTTCTAAGGAAATGATTACAAAATCCATAATATTATTACGCAAGATCGACCACTCAAATTGAGAGAGATAGCAGACATGGTAAACATTTCAACAGAATGCGTACACCACATTTTAACGAAAGAATTGGGCCTTTCCAAGCTTTCGGCAAGATGGGTGCCGCGATTGCTAACGACTGATTAAAAATTCATTCGTTTACGCATTTCCAATGAGTGTTTGGACCTTTATAAGCGGAATCCGGTTGATTTTGGTAGGCGATTTGTTACTTGCGATGAAACTTGGATATACTACAGTACACCCGAAACTAAACAACAGTCGAAACAATGGTTAGAACGTGGTTCTGCACCTCCAAAGAAAGCGAAAACCACTTTATCGGCAAACAAGGTGATGGCATCAATTTTTTGGGATTCAAAGGGCATTTTGCTCATTGATTACCTTCAGAAAGGTGCCACAATAAACGGACAATATTATGCAGAACTTCTACAAAAATTAAATGTTGATATTCGTGCTAAACGTCCAGGAATGGCAAAGAAAAGGATTTTGTTTCACCAAGACAACGCTCCCTCGCATACCAGTACAGTTGCGATGTCCAATATCTACGAGTTGCATTTCCAATTAGTACCGCATGCGCCGTATTCGCCGGATCTAGCCCCTTCCGACTTCCACCTTTTTCCAAAATTGAAAACGGCACTAGGTGGAAAGAAATTTTCGTCTAACGATGAGCTTATCGTCTTCGTAAATGAGTATTTTGCAAGCCTTCCGGGGTCGCATTTTAGAGATGGCATAAGCGCACTAGAGCACAGTTGGAATAAATCTATTGCTCTTTTAGGAGAATATATTGAAGAATAAAAATGATTTTGTATTTAAAAAATTCGTTTTTCTTTTCCATTCTCATTACTTGTCAAACTACCCTCGTACATGTTAGTATTTGTATACTGTAAAAATTAAAAATAATAGAGGTAGATGCGAGTATATGTAAATAAAGATATACGAGCATATTTCGCAAACTTCTACACTTGAAAAATAGTATCAAAAGTATCAAAGAAATCTAATCAATTTTCTGATGATACCAGTGATTCGCCTAACTTACTTTCACTTCGTTTCTGATAATCTTATGTTAGTTTATCTTTCTATATCTCCCTTATCCTCTCGTCGTGCAGCATTATATCTGTACCTTCATTATTATTAATACTCTTTTTCTTTTTCTGACATTTATTTGTCTCAATTTGAAAGATAAATATATCGCCCAGTTTCATGCATCTCATTGTTTACTTTCTTTTTTTCTGGGCTCCTTTTCCTAAGGGATGAATTTTCTTTCTTAATTCACTTATCTTCCTTAACAAGGTTCGGCAGTCGTGGAACGCTCGCAATGTCCTCTGTTATTTCTGAAGTTATCTGTTTTGTAATGTGTATCTAATGTTACGTTTTTCTTTCCACGAAGGTAAATGAACATTTGTCATATTTATTTATATTTTTTGGATGTAGATATATATATATATATATATATATATATATATATATATATATATATTGGCAGTTGACTTTAAATATTCTATTTATACTGTTTGGTCAAATACTTTTATCTTTTGAAAGGTTATGCAAATATTTCTACATAAAGACTATATTGGCAGTGAGTTGGTAATAACTAACAATATATAACTGTCATTGTGTGTTTCATGTTCGTTCATACTTCATAGCTAGTGATCTGAGCGAGCAGTAGAGAGAAAGAAGGCTTGGATCAGGATTTACTCGTTGTGGAGGAGCGTTTACAAGGTTTTTGGAATATGCATACAAATGGAATTAGGAAAGTTTCGCAATATGACGCAATAATGAATCGTAGGAAGCTGTTTGTTGCTGCATGTTGAGACATGTTCATGCGTGCATAGTAGCTGCCGCGCCATGCCGATGGGCTCATTTATTCATTAGCAGTGAGAGTGTAAAGTGTTTGCGATGGCATCATGGTCACGAAATGAGATAAGGGCAGTTTTGCGTTATAATTTCTTGAGTGGTTTAAACATAGATCAGTGCTTCGAAGAAATGACTCTTGCACTAGGTGATGTTTGCCCACATCGCACAACGATATTCAGGTGGTATAGAGAATTCCAAAGGGGAAATTTAACTGTGGAGGACGCTGAGAGATCGGGGAGGCCACGAACGTCAGTTACGGAAGAAAACGTTACTACTGTGAGGAAAACGGTTGGCGAGGATCAGCGAGTGACCTACCAACAGATAGAGGGTACTTCAGGCCTAAATGCACCAGCAATTCTTTCGATTCTGCATAATCATTTCCACGTGAAGAAGCTTTGTTCTCTGGGTGCCGCATCGATTGACTGAAGAGCAGCTGACACGACGTGTGACTTGGTGCCGGGAGATGCTAAAAAAGTTTAATAAGGGACAATCTCGGTATGTGAACAATATCGTGACAGATGACGAGACTTGGCTGTACTATTACGATGTGCCGACCAAAGCTCGAAACAAAGTTTGGGTCTTTGATGATGAGGATACACCCGCAGTTGTCAGAAAATCCCGATTTGTAAAGAAGAAAATGATGGCCGTATTATTCAAATCGAATTGAATTGTGGAACGCGTCGCTTTGGACACACAGTCACAGCTAAGTGGTATACTGAACAGCACCATTGGATCTATGAAGAACCCCCGGCCAAAGTCAAGAATCGACACCTGGTTCCTCCATCAAGATAATGCTCCAGGTCATCGCGCCAAAGCCTGCACCGAATATTTGACCACGACAGGATTGAAACTTCTCGAGCACCCTCCCTACAGTCCAGATCTTGCTCCCTGCGACTTTGCACTGTTCTTGCATGTGTCAATGAAGCTAAAAGGGAGGCGGTTTTCCAGTTATGAGGAACTTCTGCGGGCTTGGGACAACGAGTGTGCTATACTCCCTAATGAAACTTGGCAAAACTAGTTTAAAGATTGTTTTCGGAAGATGGAGAGGTGTATTGAGTACAGAGGAAATTACTTTGAAAAAATTAAACAAAGCTGTATTGCAAAGCTTTTCTAGTACTCTTTGTATGATGTCTGACTATTACTGGTCTCTTATGTGTCTACGCATAAGAGAAAAACGAAGCGTTTTGGAACTTAATAATCTTATTCTTGATTAAATTTATTCTAAGTGCATGCTTCTTTTTTTCTAAACATAGATTACCTGACACCGAAAAACTGGATGTAATAAACAAAATCTTTGTGTATTTGAAATATCCATGATATAAATAGCAACAGCTAAAACAATTCAGGCAACAGATATTGTGTGAACTAGTGTAATTATTTATTTAACGATTTAAATTACATTCCTCAAATAAACATATTCAGGTGGGCACTTTTCAAATTACTAATTCAAGTCCGTATAAAATTTATTCGTATTCCGAATTTTCAGAAATGGTGGTCTTACTTTCATACTGTGTTTGAGGTGCTGCAGATGGTCTTTTAGTTGAACCTAACCTGGCACTTTCCATTTCCACTTCCCTAATTTCTCTTAATTCTTCGAAATAAGAAGCGGCATATTCTTTAATATTCTCCGGTTTAGTAATGAGAAAATCGATTACGAAATTTATAAGACAACTCTTCATTTCTATTGCTTCCTTATACGTTGCTTTATCAAACGTTGCTTTATCATCTGCCATAATTTTGGTTTGTTTTAGGACAACGATATTTTAAATATTTAATACTTAGTTCACAAAAAAAGAAATTACATTGACATATGATAATATATATGTACGTACTACTTGTTATTTTGCGTAGGTTAATTAATGATAATGTCACTAAGGAATTGCTATTGTAACGACTGGGTATAAATGATTTTTCGTTCTCAAGTTTGCGGCGAATGTCTTATTTTATATTCAAATTTGACAAATATTTGACAGAGTAAATGCCAATTTTAATCCTACATATTTATTATAACAAAAAAATAAACCATGAGATGGATAATCAGGGAATGCAGCTTTCAAGGTCGCCTAATTAAGTATTTTCTTCAATTATGTTATAATCATGAATATAAAAGTCAGTAATATCTCACCTATTGTTAGGATTTTACAGTTTATAGACGTACTTTAAAAAGTAGTACACTGGACAAAACAATTAGGGAATATTTGGAAAAAGGGTAATAGAATAAATAAATAAAGAATTGTAGCACCTCGCAAGTATTTTTATATTTAACTATAACGTTTTTAAATAAGAAACCAAAGGCATTGATACGTATGAACTTGGTTGTGTAGATTATAAAGCCACTAAGGCACTAGAGTGAACAAATATTATCAAATGAATACATAATTGTGAGACTTTATAAGAAGTTTTATTGACAAAATGACGAAAAATCTATTGTTAATAATGTATATGGTCTCCACGAACGGCAATAAAGGTTTGACATCTCATCGACATTGATCGAATCAGGACATCAAAAAATTCTTGTGGAATATTATTCCATTCCTCTATCAGACCAATTTGAATTTCTTGAATTGTTCGCGGTGGCATATTTCTTGCTGCAACATGTCTTCCTAAGGCATCCCAAGCATATTCGATAGGATTACCATCAGAAGAATTTACTAGTCAGTCCATTCTATTGATTCCCAATTGTTCACGATGTTTGCTCGATGTGGACGAGCATTGTCATCCATTAAAATGAATTTTTTACCTACAGCATATGGAAGAATAATGGCTCTCAAAATTTTATCGAGATACTTCTGAGTTGTCAGGTTGCCATTCTGTGTCATATAAAGGTCTGTATAACCTCCTACAATTATCCCAGCCCATACCATTATACTCCGACTTTCATATTGCGAGCTTTCTCGAACAAAATGTGTTTGATTACGTGTTCCAGGTTGACGCCAAATTAAAGTAAGCCTTTTATCTGGATTTACTCTACATACTACTTTAATCTGTGCTTTTTACTTTAGAATATTATTATTATTAATCCACTAGTTTAATTTGTAGTCGTCATTTTTAGATTTAAGATAATCTTTTAATTGCTTATTTATCATTTCTTTGGATTTTGCATACATGGCGGCATACTCTTTTAAATTATTTCGCCTCGAATAACTGAAATGGTTGTGTAGGAATTTTGCTTTTCTCCTAGCCTAATTTTTTTTTATAAAGCATTTTGCTATTATTATTCCCTCAGGGCATTACAGTGGCATCAGTTACAGTTCTTCGTATTATTTTCGTTATTATTTGATGAAGGTGAACAAATATTATTTTTCAAATGAATACATTTTATAATTGTGAGACTTTATAAGAAGTTTTATTGACAAAATGACATAAAGAAATATATTTCGATTCTCGAACAAAATCTATTGTTAATAATGTATATGGTCTCCTTGAACAAAGAACGTGATCTACATGAAATATAAGGTTATATATCTCATCGACATTGATCGAATCAGGACATCAAAAAATTCTTGTGGAATATTATTCCATTCCTCTCAGAAATCATGTAAGTGAGAAAGACCAATTTGAATTTCTTGAATTGTTCGCGGTGGCATATTTCTTGCTGCTACATGTCTTCCTGGAGTCATGATGTGTTTTAAAAGCTTCGAAAGTTTCCAGTAGACAAAATTGCCGATTTTCATATCCGTTGCAAAAATGCTAATTTGTCTCTGCCTGCATTCACATCGTAACCAGAATTAAGCCAATACTAATACCTTTCAAATAATTTGTACTCTGTATATACCGTTTAATTTTGACCAGTGATACCGGATTTTGACGGAAGATGGATGCTTAAAGTACTTTTGTGCAAAGATTGTGCTGAAATTAGGCCTACATACATTAAGACTAGTATAAGAATTCCTTGTGTAGGATATTAACTTTGTTCTTTGCGATTTAAACATTGATATATGTGTGCGAATCTTGGTTAACAATACAATAACTGGAAAGTAGATTAAGAAGTATATAAATAAGATTCTTGAGAATACTAGAAAGAAACCAAGAGAGGATGAAATCAGAAACGAGATAATTAGAGAAAAGCTAAACATAGTCTTTGTCGAAACAGCGATAGAGCAAGGTAAAGTAAGGTGGTTAGATTATGTAATGAGTAAAAATCAGAGTAGACTAATTATACAAATATTTGAGGCGAAAGAAATGGAAAAAAGGAAGAGAGGTAGACCAAATAGGACATGAAAGGAAGAGGTGCAGACAACAGGTAAAAAAGTGGAATAAATGTTAGGTAACGACAGAAATAAACGGCAGGAAATATGAAAGAAAACAATCGAAAACTCAACCCCAACACAACTCGACACTTAAAGATACGTGAGTTCCCATAATTAAGCACATAAATTTTATCGACTTGCAGGAAGCAATCCAATAATTATTTTCTTTATACATTTAATAACAAGGAACAATGACGTTGTATTAGTGACACTACCGAACACTTAATACCTTTCGAAAGAATCGTTAGGATTGTCTTCGTTCAATGAGTGGTTGCAATACTAGATTTTTAGACAGGTTGTTTGAATAGTTAGCAAGTCTTTCGACATAGTTTAGATAAAAGCTTTTGATTCTACTACTTTATTTTAACAAAACGGTGGAATATCGTGTAATATGTTGCGGAAATATTACATGTATTGGCGTTTCTACTTTACTTTCTCTATGATTTTTTTTCTAATCGCCTGAAAAAAATTTATAAATCCACTAATGGAGAGCATCTATTTGTTACGAAACTACTCTGCTAGGTGTTGCAATAGATCTGTTTACAGAAAATTAGTACTTTTTCTCGTAAAACGAACACACATGCAGGTTGAGTGAACATGTCGTTAGGTAGGTTATTTATTGCATTGTCAAAATCTAATTCCAATTTACCTTGCTCTTGAAGGTGCTCGGTATAATTTTCGATTAGGGAAGAAATAGTCTCAGAGAGCCGCACATCAGATGATTCGATTTAAACAGAACGTGCCCTGACAAATAAGAGGACGAATGACTGAAGGCTGGTGATTGCGACGTCTCAAGCAGAGAGTGGAAGACCTTTTCAGTCTAGCGAGCAGTGGCTCGGGGATTGTATTGTCGGCCTCTATACCCATCAGTCAACTGCGAAAATCCTTTCCATTCTGAGATCTTACATTAGGTAAATCTGATTATGTACATGACCGCAAAACTACGCTGACTATATTCAGAAATATATTTCGTCTTTCATGGAGGCAATGCAAGTCGAAATAAATTCAGTTAATTAATGATGATTGATAAGCAACATAAAGTTATTTTTTTTCTTTAAATACTTTAGAAAGTTCCTTCGAAGTTATTTTAATCTCTAGTTGTTCTTACGACTCTTTTTAAATACGATATTCTTAAAAAGTATTTGGCAACACAAAATTTGTATAATAGCTTAACTAAATTTACGAACAACTTCTGTAATTATGGTCTTTTATCGAATGTTGAGCACTCCATTAAAAAAAATCCTCGTCATTTATGGCTCACTTCATTCAAAACAGGGCACTTCACGAATATCTGGAGTAATATACGACAGCTCGAGGGAGCTATACAATTCACAGGACGTTGATTCATTTGTACATTATTTTTTGAGGTGTGCACTGTACCCTCTCTTACGTGTAATTCCATTAATATTCCCATACATCTCCCCACATTCTGGGTTAACCCAGTTAATGAAGAAACCACGCATTCTTTTCCGAATAAATTCGCTTCGGGTGATGATTTGATTCCTTCGTTATTAAAGATGCTTGCTATTCGCTCGCCTTTCCTTTGCAAAAGATCAATCTTGCTATTTCCACTTCTGTCTTTCCTATTAATTGCAAGCGCGCTAGAATCGTTCCAGATTTTTAGGAAGGTGATAAATCTAGTTTCTTTAATTATCGTGCTGTGGCAATTCCTTCTAACCTTTCTAAGATATTTGAGTAATAATTGTACAATTCCATATTTTGTAATATCCACTCCTGCATTTTTCCACGAGGCCTACGTGACTAATTTGGTTTGTTTCAGGTAGTTCGCTTGTTGAATTATGGATAATCAGGGCCAGGTTTACTGTGTATACTATTGTGGGCAAAAAATAGTAAGACTTTGTTCATAATTTTTTAATTCTTTATTTATTCTTCCAAATCTATTTCATTCCCCTCAAAGTAATCCCCCCTGTCCCCAATACACTTGTGCCAACGTTTCTTCCAATTCTCGAAACAGTTGTTAAAGTCAATTTCAGAAATAGCCTTCAATGCGCGTAGCGATTCACGTTTAATGTCTTCAATTGATTCAAAACGGTTTCCCCGGAGCGGTCGTTTGAGTTTGCTGGATAGCCGGAAGTCACACGGAGCTAATTCAGGTGAATACGGTGGTTGCGGCACGATATTGGTTGAAAATTTGGCGAAAAACTCACGAAGAATTAATACAGTATGCGACGTTGCATTATCGTGGTGCAAAAACCAAGAGTTGTCGGCCCATAATTCTGGCCTCTTTTTACGAATAGCATTGAGCAAACGACGCATAACACTCAAATAGTATTCTTTGTTGACTATTTGGTCGATCGGAAGGAATTCGGAGTGCACCACACCTCGATAATCGAAGAAAACTGTCAACATAACCTTGACTTTTGGCTTGCTTTGACGTGGTTTTTTGGGCTTCGGCTCACCTTTAATAGGATATTCGGCCGATTGATCATCTGTGTCCGGGTCATAAGCGTAAATCCAAGTCTCCTCTCCAGTTATGATGCCTTTCATTTTGTCTTGATAGTCGGAAAGCATTGTTTCACAGACGTCAACGCGACGCTGTTTTTCGAAAAAATTGAGTGATTTTGGAACAAATCGTGCTTTCACTTTTCTTAGGCCCAAATGATCTTTCAAAATGGTTTTCACTGATCCTTCCGATATTCCAACGATGCCAATAAGGTCTCTGACTGTTACTCGTCGATTCTCAAGCACCAATTCCTTGATTCTATTGACGTATTGATCATCAGTTGATGTTGATGGCCGTCCTGGACGTGGTTCGTCATCAACGCGTTCTCGACCCTCTTTGAATAATTTGTACCAATCAAAAACACTTGGTCGCGACAAATAATTATCACCGAAGGCCTTTTGCAACACTGAACGTTTCAGCACTAGATATTTAATTCCTTACACAAAATTTAATGGAACTTCTTTGTTGAATAATTTCACTCATTGTAAAAATCTGCGAATGCATTTTTTGTACTTCAGAAAGACAAGCGTATACTAAACACTAATGATTATTTTGATGTAACATTTGGCACAGATGTCACCGACAGTCATACCAACCTAGAAAAAAAATATTTCGACGAATGAATTTTCGCGCGAAATTTAAATTCAAAAGTCTTAAAGTCTTACAATTTTTTGCCCACAGTAGTATATTGGCTTTTTTCGTGTATTCGACAAAATGGACCATTGTATATTGTTAGATAAAGTTTCTTACGATTTGGCAACTCGCCTTTCAAGTTAATACAATCTCGAAAACTGAGTTAATTATGTCTTTCACAATAGATTCAGTTAAACGAAATTCATTTCGTCATCTGGTGTTCCTCAGGTTTCAAACCTAGGCTCACTATTTTTTCTTTTTATAAATGACCTTCCACTTAATTTGCATTCTCCTGTCTTGTGTTAACTGACGACGTTAAGATTTTTCCTGCTGCTTTACTCTGTCGAAGATATCAGTATCTAAGTCCAATCGTCTTCGTTTGAACATCGATAAATGTTTATTTATGTTATTTACCCCCAAGCTAACCATTTCCCTTCCTCACATTCTACAGATGGACATATTCTTATGAAGGTTGACTCTATCCGGGACCTCATTATTTTGCTTGATTCGTTGATGTACTTTAACTTGCGTATTGAAACGGTTTTGTGGTTAAATGTGCTGAATTTGTAATGAGATCTACACAGTATTTCAGTGATACTCATTTGTAATGATAACCACACAATATTTTCGTGGTACTGGTTTATTAAAACACGTTTCTTTGCGATAGTTGTTAGTAAGTTGGATTATGGGTCGACTATTTGATATCCTCTAAACAGTTCACAAATAAATGCAATTGAACTTGTTCAACATCGGTTTTTGAAATTACTGACTTTTAAATTTTCTGGCGTATATCTCGATCACAGTATCGACTACAATCTTTTGTTAAAAGACCACAATGTCAAATAATAGTATATATATTTATTGCCCGACAGGCGAACCCAATTATAGGACAATACGTTATAATACAAATAAGACAGGGCTCAACTACGTATACTGTTTGTTGCACTGAAACTGTTTTAGTTTCAGCGCAACAAACAGTAGCAGTAGTTTAACCTTGAACATGTTTCAGTTTCAGTGCAAAAAACAGTAGCAGTAGTTGAGCTCTGAAGATGTCTCATACGAATGGGTACGAAACGTTGGCAGTTATACCAGTGACACGGTTCTAGCCCGGAAGCCCAGAAGAAGATAGTATGGACCTTGACTGCGGAAATCTATGTACCAGATTTACTCTTATTTAAGTTTCAATAGAAATAGTTAAAAATACATTTCTAATAATTATGATATCTTTTCTTTCTTACTTCCTGTTGGTTACATAAAAAAAGCCGTTGACAATAAGCACTGTAATTATAATAAATACAAAAATAATTATTTGATAAACGCATTTAAAAATTTTCCCATATTCTTTTTTGAACGATTTAATATTGTTTACAAAATGTGATGTCTGCTCATCTGGTATTTATTAGTTTACAGCTGTCTCTCCGTTAATACTGGAAAAGCGCGACGGGAACCTTTTCAAATTTAAATTAAAATGCCAACCGACGTCGTCATACAATACGTTGTCGTCAACGGCTCATTTTAAGAAGCGCTTCCCTTTTCATCACCCTATAAAATTGTGTAGTCACATGTCTACTTCATAAACCGAAATATAAATATTGAATTTCAAAAGGTTGAAGTTAGCGAAATTATTTTGAATCTTTTTTGTAAAAATGTTATTAATATGTGCACTGCAAGCCAAAAGCTCAAGACCACTCGTAAATTATGAAAAAAAGTGTATTGTTTTGACTAATTCAATAGGGTCAGATTAAATTTATTGCATTATATGAACACTTGATCTCTATTTTGTATATATTTTATTGAAACTGGCGATGAGACGAGGTGATTTCAATATAATCCAGAGACCAAGGGTTAAAGCTCCGAATGGAAGCATCCAAGGGACGAAAGTCCCGAAAAAAAAGCGGTTTGGAGAAGTCAAATATGAAGACAATGTTGACTTGTTTTTATGATTCGAAAGGCATAGTGCACGAAGAGTTTGTACCAACTAGTCAAACTGTCAATGCTGTTATATTGTCTTGGTGTTATGAAGCGTCTTTTGGCGCGCATTCGTCGTGTCCCAAGGAACAATTTTTAAATTTCGCGGGTGTTTTAAGTTGCCCAAGGAAAAAATAACTACATCTAAAATTATATTTTATTTTATTACAGCATGAATATTAATAATTAAGGTGTATATTTCAAAATCAAAATTAAAACGAAAACCGTACGCATTAAAAACATGTTATTTCCTAATTTCTTGAATAAATTGAAATCATAGCTAACCTTTATTTTTACTACTACCAACCCAAAACTTCCGCGAAATTTAAAAATTGTTCCTTGGGGTGCGCCCGTAATATCGTGAAAATGATAGCTGGCGTTTGTTACATGATAATGCACCAAGTCATTGCTCAGTGCTTGTAACTGATTGTCTAACTACAAATTATTTTAACCGTCAACCATTCACCGTATTCACCCCTGTGATTTATATCTATTCTCCAAATAACATTTGCCGATGAAAGGACAGCGTTAATAAATGAATTTTACCCAAATAGTACTTAAAAAAGTTCGGTCTTCTCTGCGACAGACTGTGTATATATATATACATATATATTGGGTTGGCAACTAAGTACTTTCGGTTTTGTAGTATAAAAAAAACACTTTTTTTTTAAACAAAGAATAGTTTTTAATCGATTATATATTTTCCATTTTGCTCAATGACCTTTTGCCATCTTTCTTTCAGCTGCATGATTCCGCGCTCATAAAATTTCCTGGTCCTTATCAGCAAAAAAGTGAACCAGGTGCGAGTGAAGGTCATCGTCATTTGTGAAAGTTTTACCATTCAAAGAATTCTGCAAACTTCGAAATAAATGGTATTCAGATGGTGCTAGA
Organism: Dermolepida albohirtum; assembly: GCA_031893035.1. Classification (NCBI taxonomy): domain Eukaryota; kingdom Metazoa; phylum Arthropoda; class Insecta; order Coleoptera; family Scarabaeidae; genus Dermolepida; species Dermolepida albohirtum. The sequence continues at coordinate 87,360 of JAVIWB010006375.1, forward strand.
TCAGGGCTGTATGTAGGATGTGGCATCACTTCCCAGCCAAGCTCCAATAGTTTCCCACGAGTTGCCAAAGATGTGTGAGGCCTTGCATTATCTTGGTGGAAAACTACACCTTTCCGATTTGACAATTCTGACCGTTTTTCTTTGATTGCTTCATCCAGTTTTATTAATTTTTAACAGTAAACATCAGAATTGATCGTTTGGTTCCTTGGAAGCAGCTCGAAAAACACAACACCTTTGTAATCCCACCAAACTGACAGCATGATTTTTTTGGATGCAATTCAGCTTTCGATGTGGTTTGAGCTGGTTTATCGTGTTTGCTCCATGATCGTTTTCGAACTACGTTACTGTACACGACCCATTTTTCATCACCAGTGATGATTCTTTTTAAGAAAGGGTCGATTTCATTTCGTCTAAGGTGCATATCGCAAAAGTTGATTCTTTGCGTTAAATGAATTTCTTTCAATTCGTGAGGTACCCAAATATCAAGCTTCTTAACTAGCCCAAGACATTTTAAATGTTTTTCAATTGTTGTGTGCGATACATGTAGCCTCTCCGCAACCTCTCGAACAGTTATATGACGATCCTCTTCAATTATGACTTTGATTTGGTCATCATCAACTTCAGTAGGCCGACCAGAAGGTTGCTCATCTTTGAGGGAAAAATCTCCAGAACGGAATTTTTTATACCAATTCTAACACGTGCGCTCTGTTAAGCAATTAGCACCATAAACTTCACATATCTTTTTGTGAGCCGCAGCAGCTTTCTTTCCTTTACGGAAATAAAATAGTAAAATATGTCGAAAATGTTCGTTTCTGCATTCCATTTAAAATTAAGCCACAACTAATAGCTTTAATAAAAATCACGCACTACTTGCTTCTGAAGTTACGTCAATGTGACTAGTATCACGCGACAAACGGTACAGTACAGCACTAACATATGTTATACAAAAAATAAAGCAACGCTCTCTATTAGTAAAAACCGAAAGTACTTAGTTGCCAACCCAATATATTATATATATATATATATATATATATATATATATATATATTATATATATATATATATATATATATATATATATATATATTACCTATAGATATGAATACATAAAAATTTTGAATTCAATATATTGTACGTCATTTCAATTTTGCCAGAGTTATTAAGGGGGTCTTAAACTTTTGGACTGCAATGTAAACAGTGAATTTAAAATGTTCTATTTCTAAATGTTGCTTTGTGTTTCAAGTTAAAAGTACTAAAATGTGCAAAGGACTCCAACGAATCTTAAATGAAGTTAAAGTAAGACTTCGTACTTCTGAAAGACTAAGATGCGTTCTTTTTGTACAATTTCCGAAGTAGAATGAAAGAGTAAATATTTTTTTAGAATCCTACGAATTTTCTTTGTATTTATATTCGTGAGAGTTATAATTGCGCTACGATTTCGCAAAACCACCAGGAAACTTCGTTCATATTTCGCATGTTTACAATAATATTTTACTGCAACAATAATACGAATTTTATGGAAATATAATATCGTTCCGCTCTTTACGTTTTCTGTATATTACATATGTATAGGGTATGGATTTAATGGATTTCCAATGAATTTTATCTTTTTCATATCTCATTTGCATGATTAAATTTTAAAATGCATTTGTCTGTGGAGTATTACTGCCGTACTGATCTATTTTTTCATTTTACTTGATACGATGGTTTGAAAAATGGAGATATTGTGAGCGATGCGTGACAAAAATATGAGAAAGTACGAGTATAATGATTATATTGTATATAATTATGTACAATAATTTTATTAACTATGTGCTTTTACAATGCGAGAGTGAAAAATTTTAATTTTAACTGCTTTTAGACGTCGTATGTATAATTTTTTGAAAAAATCTTGTTCTTCGGGCAGGACTCGAACCTGCGACCTCATTTTCACCGGGATTGTATTCTGTCCATTAGACCACGGAGACGGTGAATTAGTCCTTCTAGTCTGTTGTAAATTGCATTATGGAAATAGTTATTAAATGAAACCCACGATAGGTTAACAATTGCAGCAAACCGAAAATTGTAGTATAAAAACATAAATATATATTTGAGATTATTAAACAAGTCAATATAAAAATATAAATACAGATTTTAAGTCATTAAAAATAACACTAACTACTTAAATATATGTATAGTAATAACATGTAAAATAAAATCTCCAATGTTAAATATCCAAAAGCTACAATTTATATTATGGTCTAAATTGTCAATTGATTGGCTGCCTCGTTCGTGCGATTTAACGCCTCTAGACTTTTTTTTTGGGGCTACGTCAAGTCATTGGTCTATGCCAACAAGCCGACAACGTTGGAAGAGCTCAGAGCCAACCTTGAACACGAAATAGCAGCCGTTTCGGCCGAATTGTGTGGCCGAGTCATCGAAAATTCGATCCAACGAATCGACCGCTGCAAACGTTCCCGCGGTGGCCATATGATTTTTTTTGATTGTACTTCAGCCCGATAATAAAGTTTTTGAAATATCTCAAATGGTCTGCATTTTATTTTGAAAAAAATTTGTCAAGTCCTTATTAGAAAACCCTTTATAATAATCACAATTTATAAACTTACTTTTTTTAATACTTGTTTTAACTTAGCTAGCTCAGAAATTAAACAAAACAAGCAATGAGTTTGTCTACAAAAGCGGTGTTCGGCTTAAACCCTAAAGTAGGTATAACAATGAATTTTGTACATATTTTTAGTTTGAAATCAATCCTTATTTATACAGTATACCATCATTATGGGCAACTATATCTTTTACATTATCAAAACTTTTACAATATTGATGCAACAAAATTTTTTTTGAGAGACACACACACAAAGAGAGAGCACGTCAATTAAAGAAAAACAAGAAATATTGATCACTGAAGGTTGATATAGAACCCCTTGCCACAATAATTTTCGTTTTCTGTATACGTATTTCGATAACTAAGTTGTCATCATCAGCAGATAATTAAACAGTGTCGCACCTGGACAACTACGGTAAAAATACCCGTACGAAAACAACTTCCGCACGCGATCCGTACAGTTGAAAGCCAAAACGTACACTGTATATTCGTTTCACATGATTTTTAAAATTGTTTTACTTAAACTAAGATGAATGACATCAAAAAAGAGGGACAGGAACATAAGAGATAAATAGCTACATGTGATTTATTGCACTGTCCCTTTTCTGTCATTTAGCGGATCGAAGAGAGAAGAGTTATTAGGTCCCGAGTCAATGTTTAACACATGGCCTTTATTCTTCAAAATGTACATACTTTCACACGTATCTAATTCGCGATAATTACACGTTCTTAATCAAATGCAAACAATCCGCGTTAACACTATGATTACAATCCAACACATGTTTTGCCAAACCAGATTTTTCCGGCCGGTTGAATTTTATATGCGCGATATGTTCTTTATACCTGGTTTCTATCGATCGCTTTGTTTGGCCGATGTACTGTTTACTACAATCTAAACATTTAATTCCGTAGATTCCCGATTTCTTGTTATTCTCGACTTTGTCTTTGGCATTTCTTAAAAGGGATTTTATGGTGTTAGTGGACCGAAAAGTGACTTGACTTGACTTATTGTGGCAAGGGGTTATATATCAACCTTAAGTGATCTAGTTAATCAACCACAGGCTCTATTAAAATTACCTTCAAGAAATGTATTTCAATTTCTAAGTTACTGAAGAATTTCTAAATTTAGCTTTTATATACAAACGTTTTTATTTTAATAAATATATTAAAAGTTTACAAAACTTTGTTTAGAAATCCATGCATTCAAATAAAAGAATTCCGTTTATGTTATTAGCCATCTAAACCCCTTAGTGTACAATTTATTCAAACCAGAATAACGTAATAGTGGGAATATAATTATTATAGTTGACTTTTACATTCCTTATAATATTAAATTTAAATCATCTGCTATAAATAAGGTTACAATGATTTAATAATAAATGTACAAGTCAAAATCTGAGAAGCCTTGTACGTAATTAGACCTTAATATTTATATTTATTTTATTCCGCTGCCCATTAAAAACTGATTCTTTTAAATGTAGCGCTTATTCAAACGAGTCGACATATACGGAGAAACATTTATTTGTGAAATCGCACTGAAGCAAAGAGGAGTTTGCAATGGAAAACCGGGACACAATAGAAACCAATTTTTCTCTCCCAAAAATCGAATGCCTTCGTTCACGTCCTTTACCGCACAAGCCGTTCAGACGGCTCAGAAAGAGACGTGAGATGCAGTGTAGATATTTTATTCCGAATTTCGCATTTTATTTGACTTATTCTGTGTTCGGATTTTACTGAAGTGGGCCGAGAAATATTCACGACGCAAGAAATCCGAGGTTTGTTTCGACTGGAAAACCGATGTCAACATGATACGGGATATTATGAAAGAGGTTCGAATTTTAATTTACATGTTCGGTTGCCTTCGTTTGAATCATATTTATATATAAGAATTTAGGGATTGTTGGTTTGTGCTTAAAAAATCATGAATTCTTTTTGTATTAAATGAATAAAATTAATGCTGGATTTGAATTTTCAAAAAACAAACAAACGAAACAATTAAATTTCACATATGAGGTCTGAAAGCCGTAAAGTAAATATAATAGCATATGCAATGCTCTTAGGATGATTTAAAATTTAATAAATGAGAAAGATATTCCAACCTAATGAAGGAGAGAGCGCACTAACATAACTGGGACGACTTTATCCCGTAAATAAGCCAGTAGTAAAAAAAAGTTGCCACTGATACAAAGGTAACTTCGGTATTCTGTGTACGTATTTCGGTAACGAATTGTCATCACATGCAGATAATTAAACAGTGGAAAACTACGACAAAAACCCGCACAACAAAAACAAATTCTGTACACAATATGTACCATCGAAATAAATGTACAGAATACGAAAATTAGTGTGGAAAGGGGTTATAAATCAACTTAAGTGATTAAGTTAATCAGCCGCAGGGTCAATCAAAATTACTAAAGGTAGAAAGTGTTTAAAAGCGCTATAATAAAACGTAATTCACAAATAATAATATCAATAATATTAATAAGAACGACATGTCGACATTTGGCAGCAGAAGATTCGAT